>JAODXP020005847.1:0-10754 GCA_027497455.2 Sardinella longiceps | reverse complement strand
ATTCTAGTGAGTCTGATAGAAAATAAAGAGGTTTCCCATGTCCAAAAATCGGTGCTTATTTCAGCTTGAATAGGGAGATATGGTAAATGCATGCGTTAATGTATGTACATGTATGTCTATATTACATTTACTTATGTTACCATGCTTATACAGTAAATTCAGACATGACCAAAGTGACAAAGTGTTCCACTGACATCACAAAAAACATTTTTTTTGTTGTTGTTGATTGTTGACCCTACTCCTCAAAAACATTTCTGATAGCAAATGGCTAGTGAATTGGGTTACCTTCACAGTTCACTAACCTCCATGGGCATATGGTTCTTAAGATGTTGACAGACATTAAAGAGAGAGAGAAAAGAAAACCAGGAGGTGGAAGGGAGGGTGAAAAAATCAAGCAAGAAGAGGCTGCGAAGCATCTTACTCAAGGACACTGGAGGCTGTCAACAGTAAGAATGTCATACAGTTCCAAGTTGTTGCCCACCAAGTGGTAAGCAATTGTTTCTTTTCAGTTTTTAAATGTTTTTGCAAAGAAACTTTTCTTCAGTAACTTTTAGTACAATAAATGCAATACACATTTACAAAAATTAAATTAATAATGACAAGTGAACATGCATGAATCTGTAGTTTTATGCTCTATACAAGTTGAATATATTAATGTAAAAGAAGCATATGTTAAAGAGGGCAAATTAACACTAATTTGAATATCCAATTTAACATACATACACAGTATGTACATACTGACCATAAACTTTTGACAGATGATGTAGATGAGATGAAGATGCTTTAAGACCTGAATTTGGATGGATTGATGATGAATTTGTGATGTTGATAGATGAATTGGGAATCCACTGATTTTTCTGTGTTTCTTTGCCAGAGAGATTTGATTTCCAGTATGTAAAACGCTGTCCAAAGTTGACAGACATTTCTGAGGTGATACCAGAATAATAGGCAACACTGCCCTCTTGTGTCAGTCACTTGAAAAATCAATTGTGCATTATGTGAGATCCATAACAAATGCTTGCAAATTCTATGCTGATGAATAAAAAAACAAAAAAATGCATTAATGGAGTAGGCTACATAACAACTTTGGTTGATAACTAACTAAACTTTGAAATGAAGCTTTACCGTGTGGCATATAAGCCCATTCTTTTTAACTAAAGATAACTGCCATATTTTGTAATAAACATTAGCCTATTACTGTATATTATCAACCATGTATAATATAATTTACTTAGCTAAAGACATTTAAATCATTATTCTTTGAATTAAGGTGCTTGATGATTCGTAAACAGCGTGAAGATGAGACCAAAGATAGAGGAACATAGTTTCGGCAGGGAGGGAGGGTTGAAGCGATCTTTGGTTTCAGTCTGCATAAGTGAATTACATCATGCTTTACTATCAGCCCATGAGAGATTAATCAGAAAACTTAAACTCTTTCTTGCTGGACCTGTTTACACTCAAATACTTACTCAAGTATAGACAACTTGTTTCTACCTGCATACCTGTTGTTGACGTAATAAAATAATCTCTTCCTCCACTTGATTACAGGTTAAACCTGTTGTCAAAATGAAAACACTGATCTTGACATAGAAAAACAGAGGGCACAGTGCAGTCTCAAGACTAAAGTGAAACAGGTACAGGTAAAATGTTTTTTTTTTAAATATCTAATAGATAATATATATTACAGTAACTACATTTAACATCAGGAAAACTGTCAGGTAAACATTTGGCACTCTAGAATTCTGCATGAAGCAGTAGATTCGGTGGTAATGAAATTCCATTTTAGAGTTATAGATATAGAGTTTGGTTGGCACTGATTAGAGCCAATGAAATTAGATTTTTTTTCCATGAAAAAAATAAACAGCTTTAACAGCTGATATATCTGTCTGGCATTAACCATGTGATTTTTCTTTTCTTTTTTTCTTTTTTTTAATTTGTGAACTGATGTCATAGTTTCTCACTGATACATGTAGATTAGTTTCCAAACTGAAGAACATGGTCCATCGTGACTGACAAGGTAATAAACCATTTTGGCTTAAGTTAGTTATGCTTTCGGAGCCAAGAGACCCTTTACTCACTCCGTAAAGAGGTATTTAACTATCCAGTGCCTACAGAGTTAATTAACCTAAACATGGCATTGCTACCTGTGCCTTTAATGCACAAATTGATGTTGTAATTGGTGTTACATAATTAGCTTATAATTAGGCTATTGTGTAATTGAATTATACATACAAGTAAACATGTAAATGTAATAAAATAACCATATGTGTAAACAGCACATAATACTCTTCTATAAACCTTTGGTAGTGATACCATGTGGAAATATGATAATGGATTATTATTAGAGTTTAAAATATACAATTGCAAATGACCTATTTTGAGGCTTCCCTAATTTCGGGCAGAGGTGGAGTTCAGAGACATTTAAGCCTGGCTTTGCCTTCCTGCGTAGCTCCGCTCAATAATCATCTCTGGCATCGCAGTGATGAATTCCCAGGGCCGTTTCAAGGTACTTAGGTCTTGTCTAATTCCAGTTTAAAGTCATTTTTTGTTGAAAAAAATTATTAAACCGTCTATCTTGGGGGCCCCTTTCAGCCTGGGGCCCCAGGCAATTGCCTGGTTTGCCTGCCTTGTTGCTACGGCCCTGTCAATTCCATACTGCGCTAAAAAGCAAGCAGGATCGGGAGTTAACGGAGTGAGAGATAACGTTGGGTTTCTGTTGTTGTAGCATAGCTTACCTCACAACCAAGCTGGTGCGTAACATTAGTGATTGGGTGAGATCTGATTTAATCGTTTCAAACTTCTACAGTTCACACTTTCAGCTTGCAATAGTTCGTCAGTGGTGAAATGCCAGACCCTTGTACAAAGCTAAAGTGTAGACCAGGGGGATGGCCAAAGCCAGGCTATAGACATTTTTCAAGACCTGTCAGTAAATCTTTCTCAAAGCTGAAATAGTTAGCCTATTTAAGCACAGAACCCACTAAGTCCACAACAAATAAAGATGGAAACATTGATTTGTTTTGAAGGGTTAAGTGTGTGTGTGTGTGTGTGTGTGTGTGTGTGTGTGTGTGTGTGTGTGTGTGTGTGTGGTTAGGGCATGGTTTAGCAACTTGCTTGCTTTTCCTGCATTTCTCTTCTGTTTGTTTGTTTTTGTTATAGACTTGACTTATTTCAGCAAAATCTCTTTGAGACATGGCTGGTACCATGAGAGAAAAAGTGCAGCTCCTCACTAAAATGTGCACAAACACTCAACTGCAGAGGACAGAAGAAGGGACTCCAGGTACTCAACCGACTGCAAGCGCAAACCGTCAACACATTGCATGCTGTAAATATATTCACACACATAGACTAAAGGGATATAGTGCAGCCCCCACCCCAATTTCTCAATGAATGTCTATTGAATGTAAATTTGAAATTTAATATTGAACATTTTGGAATGCACTACCTGTTTTAGCTCCAACAGCTGTCTATTGAAATCTAGTTCAAACCCCTTTTAAATGTGAAATGGCAAAGGTCTCATTAACAAACATCAAGTTTCTCAATCTTACCCGTTGTTGCATTCTAATGGAAAATGGAGCAAAAATTCTGTTCCGTCTGTATGGTTTGAATGATGTCATATTCTGCCTTTCCCATGCCCAGGTGTGAGAAGCAGGAAGTGTGTCGTTGTTGTCGTCGTCATCATAGTTGCTGTGGTGGGATTACTGCTACTGGGAATCCTGCTCATGAAAACACTACCAGCACACCACACCCCCCATCCCACTAGTACACCTTCAGACAGTAAGTTGGTCAGGAAGATCAGAATAATAGAACAGCACAGAATGGCTGCACATAGTATGTATAATTTCTCACAATTCTCAATTTCTCATAATTCTCGCAATTATGTTTCTATGTTTCAGATCAGCAGGAGAGGAAACTACGCCCACAGACACCAGTTAAAGGTATAATAATGGAAGATGTGTGTACTGTACATTCAAAAGTCGGACAGTAAATTTACGCAAGTACTCTACTACTATTTTTTAAGTAGCTGTACTGTACCTGTCAGCAGTAAATATTTCAAACATACTCATTTGGAAACTTATTTGTCACATCCATATAGTTACTGTTATGTGCATAAATGGGTTGGAAGGCAGGTTCTTCCGCAGAACACATTCATCATGTTACAAAGGTTCCCAGCCTTTTCTCTGTCAACTGACTGTCAAGAAAGCATTCTACTAAGGAGTCAAGATAACAAGGACTGTATGTCTGCCTTTGTGTTTACAGTTGACGTGATTCTGGACAGCTCCACTGCTTCAAATGGGCTACAGATATCTGAAGACAATCACTCAGCCTGGATCTATGAAAAGGCTGATATTCACAAGTATGTTGGAACAACCATGAAGTAGAAAGTGACTCATCAATATTAGCATTAAGTATTAGCATTAAAGGAGCATTTTTCAACCCCCTATCCTGGTTGTTCGAAGTCACTGAGTGGTTGGAAATGTGCACCTCCTTCCTTGTGTACCTGTCAGTCATTGATAGGTATCCGGTCTGTGTTGTGTCAAATTTTCTCATTCTTTTCCCTACCAATATTAGACTATCTATAGATTCCCCAAGCACCAGCATAATTACTGCCAGATATGTGTACTGTAAAACTTGCTGGCAACCATCTCTGAAGTTTAGAGTCGAATGGTTGCGTTATGGGGCTTAACACAAGACGACATATTTTCGGGAAAGTTACTTTTGAAATGTAATGTCTTTCACTACTAGGTACCTCATCGAAAATGTAAAAGTAGTGTAACTATTTTGATAACTTTAATAAAGCAACGTAGCTAATTTTAATTTTTAATAATAATATTTCATAACTCGCCCACATTTTGAACAAATTTTGTCAACTCTCAAACACATTCAGTTTTTGAAACTCTGCAGGGTTAACCTTCACATATAATTCAACACTGACTGCTTCCAAAATCCATTTTTAAACTCCCTCAACACAGAACAATAGAGAAATTACAGTAAGCCTCTCACTGCAAAATCTCTTACATCTACTATCTGTAGAGATAGCAGATATAGATCGCCTCCTGGTAAATGGGCTGTTTGTGATCTAACTTCTGGTTCAATAGTGAGAGAAATAAAAGTACTATTATTGTTTTTTTTTACTTATAATTTACATTTGTCTACAGATACAGGTGTCTGTGTGCTAACAGATTCAGGTTTGATTTGTTTGTATGTGTTTCTGTGTGTCTATAGACATGGGTGTCCCTGTGTGTTTGGCCAGCCATTGCCCCTGTCCAGTGGTGTGGCATTCTGGGAGGCGAATATGGGGCCTAACAGGCGCTGGAGAGTGGGCATGGCATATCGCTCTGTGGACGTGAAGCGGTTGTACACAGCTGATCTGCAGCCCGACCATGGCTTCTACAGCCTGTGGTTGGTGGAGGAGAGTCTTTTTGCCCTGACCAAACCAAAGCATACCAAAGTGATCCCTGGGACACTACTAGACCATCAGACAGTGGATAGTACGAGAGTGCGTGTGCTTTTGGACTATGAGGACCACCGTGTAACTTTATTTTGGAACAAAAATTTTACGTCCAGTTTCTCATTCACCAACCAGACCTTTATGGAGCCTCTTGCTCCCTACATCTGTACCTATGGTAGCAGACCCATCACTTTCATCAAACCTGAAAATTTTCTAAAGATTTAATGAACAGGTAAAGTGAGCTAATGTCACTTTTGTTCACAATTGTGTTTTCAGCTACAATAACATTTTGTTTTGAAAATGTGAATTTAAATACTCTGGTTTTAAATGCATATGGGATTTTGTGTTTGTGGATTAGCTCACTGTGTTGATGAAATGCACTTAAGATTTTGATGTTGCCTAAACAAATAAATATCAATCCTTTTAAAGCTGTATGCGGCAACTATTTCAAAGTCAAATTTCGTAGGGTTAGGGTTAGGGTTAGGGTCCGAAGTTTTTTTTTTTTTTTTTTTAATTATTATTGCGCACGCTGAAAATTACAATCGCGGGTGATCCGGTTTTGCTTCATTGTCTTTTGGAAGCTTTGGTACGGGTATATCTGCGCCTACAATAGAAGTATTTGGTATCAAATTAAAGTAGACAACCAGACGCATGCATTGGTTTTACTTTTAATGTACTTGCTTGAGAATGAGGGCATTCAATTTCAGTGTAAAGATCGCCCCCATTTTGAAACATCTTTATCTGGTGTAACTTGGCTGCTGGAGTTCCATCTAATAACCAAGAGCTCAAAAAATAAAACAAAACAAAACAATCACTAGACATTATGATATAGACTTAGAATTTGAACAGAAGAGTTTTCTATCACCCATTTGCAGAAAAGATAAGGTGTTCGCCCAGGGCACCAAAGAGGGTAGGACCGCCCCTGCTTACTGTAACCATTAAGTGAGAGCATGAAGATACAAACATTTCATGAGGATGCAAAAAAGTCATGTTCATTCTGCATCTGCTTTCGAAAAATGCTGCAGGCTTCTAACACTTTATCTGTTGTGTCCATTAAATAAACATTTCTATCTAGTAATTTAAACTTTGTCTGCGGTGGGCACAGCCAACACCGTTTCAAATGTGCCAACAATGCTCCTTCAACTCCAAAACATTGAATTAAGCTTTGACTCAATATGACAATCGGTTCATTATGCTTTTGTCACATTTAAAACGGTAGCCTACCAAATTTTCTTATGGATCTTGTGGTAACTTGGTGAAAAATGAACCACAAACAACAATTTTCCGCGATGGTAACTTTATCTCAAATAGTAAGGAACATGTCTACGAAGAGCTTGGAACAGGCACGTCTTTAAGGACAAGCACGCCTACTAATCTATCAGGCACATTTATCAGGAGGGATGTAGTGCACATTTTACTTGACATCAGAGCCGTATGACATGGTCATATATTGCCACCAAATGGTCAATTATTGTATTAGTTAATGTAATTTTTAGAAACCTTAAAAAGTTTTTTTTTCTTAGACTTTCTTAGAATTTTGTTAGACTAAAATATGGACAAGTCTGACTAAAATAAGACTAAAATGCTCAGATTTTTAGTCGACTAGAACTAAGACTAGACTAAAAAGACTGAACATGACTAAGACTACTAAAGACTAAAATGAAAGCTTGACACAAGGACAAGACTAAGACTAAAAAGAAAATAGGCTGCCAAAACAACACTAATTTTATGAGGTTGCAAAAAAGTCATGTTCGTTCTGCATCTGCTTTCGGAATACATAATAGGCGACTAACACTTTGCTGGGTGTATCAAGATGTTTGTTGAGTAGATTCTTGTAGTGCTTCTCAGGATGGCCTTCCTTGTTTTCTGTCTTCCACTCAAAGTAAGCATTTGTCTGGTTTATTGTACCTGGTTTGCCAGCCACACCCACAGTCGGGAGCATGGCAGGAGGGATACAGCAAAATAGATGGGCTCTTGGGTGGTCATGATGGTCACATAGTCAGACAAATACTTCCTCATGGCAGGTGTCGGTTTGATATCAGATACACCCTATTGGTGAAAAATGTAAATGTCAACTGTACATTCTTTATCATTAGACATATTCATAATAATACAGTAATTCATAATGCAATAGTAGGCCTATTCTAGAGAGGTAATTCATGTAATGCAACTTATGCTAACTTAATAATAACTTATACAGTTATATTAATTTGTTGACTTTGATGCAATGAGACGGGCGCTTAGGGCGCCCCAAGCAAACAGGACATGGGGGCCCTTCACCCACCAGAAATACCTACGTGAACCACATTGTTATAATCAATTATTTGTATTGTACAGTTGTCTAACTCCAGTTTAATTACTAGTTCATTATTTGTTGAAAAACATCACCTACTAAAATGATTATACAGTCAATCTTTGGGGCCCCTTTCAGTCAGGGGCCCCAGGCAATTGCCTGGTTTGCCTGTCCTGTTGCGATGACCCTGCACCACCCCCCACCCAACCCACAAACACACACACACACACACACCCAACGGCACTCTTGTAATAACAAACAACCATAACTTCATGTTCAATATGAAAAACATCAGAAAAAAATAGCAGAAAGCAAAAGTACTTGCCTTGAGGAAGTAGTTGCTAAGAAGGTAGTCACGGAAGTTCTTGTAGCTTTTATATCTGCCTTGAAAGAACTGTCGCAGGTCAGAAGGTTTGGTCACAGAAGAGCTCATCTTCTGCAGCATGTCGGTCACCTTCACCAGGTAATTGATGTCTTGGATGGTGAAGTTGACATAGCGCTCTGCAGGCAGGTCCCCTTTTTGCATGTGCTGCACAAAGTCTAGATTCAGAGTCCTGTTCGCCTGATCCAGGTTGAGGGTCCAAAGAAGCTCGTAAACATTCCACTCTGAAAGTCAGAAGTCATTATATCTTGTCTTATCCATCCCAAAGCAGCTCATAGCCTATTAATATACCTTTATTGTTAGCAAACATTCTGTATGCCAACATAAAAAAAAACTGCTACTGGTGGCAGACACTATCAGTATCAATACAAAACTGACCATTTACAGCACTGTCTTTTAATGCTTATCCAACAGGTAGGCCTAATAATACATATCATTATTTTGGCATAATTCTCTGAACTGGCTACTCCTTTATTCTCCAGTCATTTTGATTGTTTTATCACTTGTGATTAATTTTCTTGTACAGTAAAAATGTTGATGGAATTTTCATAGTGCCAGAGTATAGTGATTTTTGATTAAATTTCAATAATTTACCCTTAATTTCGCCATGAACTGTAACAAGGCTGTTACAAAAAACAAACAAAAAACACTACATTCATATGAGGGATTTCAGGTTAATCACCACTAATTTAGATAGTTGAGTAACACGATGTTCATATAATATTTTGGCTATTATTAATGCAACATTAATGCAACCTTGTTAATATGAAGCAGAAAGTGGACAGAATGAGGATTCCTCTCATGATGACTTGATTTGGTTGGTTGGTGGGTTGGTTGGTTGATGGCTTCTTGAGTCCTTTAGAACCAGTAGCCTAGTCAAGTTGTAAAATAAAAAGAAGGGGATGTTGGATTTATCATTGGGGACAGCTATTTTGTGCTGATGTACAGGACATGAGCACACAGGCATATGATTTGTCTTTTTCCCTAATTTCAGCCTAATTTATTAATCAGTTGATATAAATCTTTTGTCAGCTGAAGGACAGGAGAAGAGTGCATCGGTTAGAACAAAAAATATAGTTCCTGAACCGGTTAATATCGTTCCATGTCAGCTGTGCGACATGAAATGTGTATGCTTTCAAGACTAATTAATAGTCACAATATTGTCCATTTGATATCGTACGATTTTTCCCAATCATTGAGACTTGGACACTTCAGTGGCCTTTCGATTGCCAGCTGGTGAAATAGGCAACGTCGGTTTGTCTGCTCTCTCCATGTTCTCATTGCATGACAGGAGGTGACCCTCACAATTTCATTAAAGACACAAACCTTCTCAGGAACAAAAAAAGAACCGGTTTTAACCGGTTACCACTATTCTAAAAATCGTTTCTGTTCCAGAACATGATCAAGTTTCTGGTTTCGTTTCTGTTCCTTTTTCGTTACATGAACCGGTTCAAAGCCTTGGTGTTAATACATCAATCATGAAATTCAGAGCATCAACTCGCAATGATTTTTGTTATAGGCAAAAAAAAAAAAAAAAAAACATGCGTTCGGTAGGGTGAGGGGCACAGAGGAGTGTTTTGTGTCTGTGTGTGATTGTCACAGATTATGGGTGAGAGACAGACGACGTGGAGGCAAAACCCCAAATACCCCGTCAGGCCTACCTGTCAACTTTGTGCGTCTCTTTGAAAGCCCCAGCACCACAGCCCCTCAAAAAGGGGGACAAATACGTCCTTTTTTGCGTAAATTCGGACGTTTAGCCACCCTATTTGGTAGATAGCGGTAAGAAAACAGGGGTAGCTTTGTTTTGAAAGTGAAACCAAGAAATCCGCATTTCGCCCGGAAGAAAATGTCAAAAGATGTGTCAAAAAGATGACGTGTGGGTGCTTGTCTGTGGCATGTGAGTGAGTAGGAAAAAAAGGTCGTGTGTGCATCAAAAAGGGTAACAAAACAAAAATCAGAGAGTAGCCAATTGCGCTGGGGAAAGAAGGGTAACTGTTGTTCTTATAGCCAACAGCGGCGCCATATAATAATCAATTAACGTTGGTAGTTCATAACGTTGGTGGTCCATAACCACTGCGCACCTCCAGTGTAATCTGTAGGAGGCACAGGGGGGCGTAACAGGTGCCTTGTTCAAGAGCACCTCATCCATGGATGTGGAAGAGTGTTGCACAATCCCTCTTGATAGTTGACCCTAACCCTTAGATGGACTAACCAACTGCAGACTCCTCCCCATGGATATTTTTTACTGACAGTGTCTTTTATATATAAATGTGCATTTTTGAAAATCTATTTATAGTCTCTGATTTTTGGTCCCTGGGGTTGCCGAGCTACAGTATATATCTATTTGGGTGAAATCCCAAAGTGGAACTGCACAGACCACTTCACACTGGCCTCACAGAGGGGCCAAGCTGGTAGATGGGGAACTCCAGCCTTTGCTTCATCTGAGCTTAAAGAGTAGTATACTGTACTGTAATTTTAGTGAGTAAGATAATATAATAGTACACACAGAATTGATTATTCATTATTTTATTGATTACAGATTGATTTTTATTAATTATCACGACTTAAACTGTTTGCACAACCCAGTTATCAAAACTAAAGAACATAATTTACTTTTGTAAATTGGTACT
>JAODXP020005846.1:0-11168 GCA_027497455.2 Sardinella longiceps | reverse complement strand
CAGAGCCGTATATAGAGAGTTCGGCCAATTGGAATTTTGGTCGCCATTGTGTAACCCACGATTATAACGTAGTCCTATGAGACGTCGGACTAAAATAATCATTTCTAGCTTTCACAGGGTAATACGTGCAATTATGACTTCAGAAAACATGAAAACAATTCATAACTAAATAAACCTGTATCTAATTTCTCCAGGAAAATATCTATAAACGATGGGAAATATAATTTTGTCCAGCCTGACCGAGCCTGGCTGCATTTTGCCGTTAGTTCTTCCGTGTAGTGACGTAAATTGCCATGACAACGACTCAGGCTAGGACTGTGGGAAGTGAACTAGCATGAATTAGCATGGACTTGAACCGAATTCAACACAATCATTTAACGGCATGATAGTAAATCTATTTCAGTAATATTCATTTGTGGAGTGATCCAACATGTGTCCCAAGACATTATGGTTAGTGTGTGTGTTTGTTATGATCATTCTCGAAACGAAACTAGTTCGTTTATCCAGGTCGAGGTTCAGTAGGGGAGATCAGGGACGAATGAAACAGTTTTTGAACGTAATTTGCTAAAAGGTTGTGCAAGACTGACATCTAATGTTTTGTCAATAGCATCCCACATCTGTCCTCTATTGAATGCAGTTGAGTTTATGATCTTAGACGAAACCGTTCAAAAATAATTTGCTTAAAAGATGAGACATGCATCCTGTAAAACTTTTCAACTGTTGCAGCTGTTGACGTTACTATCCATGTGGCAGCTGTAAAGTAACACATTGCTACGAAAACGGGTGTCGCGTATTCATGAAGGACAGATCAAGGTACACAACTGCATGTCTTGGCGTGTGTTACCTTTATTCTGCCAAATAAACGCGATTAAGTCCGGAGCTCCACGTTTAGTGTACGAGACCGAGACGTTAGGAAGGGTTACAACATGGTGTTCAAAAAACACGTGACGTCCTCTGGGCCAATCAGAGAGCAGAACCAAGTCGAGAAAAAATATCGCGAGTTGTCCGAACTCTCTCTATATACGGCTCTGGGCAAAAGTAGGCCTAAACCTGCCTAAACACAGAATATTGAAGTGTTCCAAGATGATGATGTAACAATACAAAGACTGCCAGCTCAGAGCAGTGTTCCATCAATGTATTTTCATGGGTTCTTCCAAATCTTTTTATGGATTTATCCAAAATGGTGTACAGTATTGATAATGCCTTAGCAAATAATTATTATAAATAATAAATATATCATAAATATAACATAAATCGATGGATAAACACATAAATAAATCCCATAGGCCTAAAAGAAGTAATATTAGAAGTACAGATGGTAAAAATATGCGGCCCAGCTTAGGTCCTTGGTTTTAAAATCTGTCCCAAATTAATTTAGAGTATGTACAGTATGTGCTCTATTTGAAAGTAGGTGAGGAAGATCCAAAGTGTTTGGACATTGCCCTTATAAACCTGAAGCACAGAGACATCGGTGTGCTATAAAGATCAATACACACAAAACAGAAAAAAAAAAAAAAACAAACATAGGCCTACACTGAGAGAGGACTGCCGTGAGTGAGCGCTACACACGACTGGCTTTTATTCAAGCTCGATGGGAGCACATTGTTCCCTAATTGGATTGGCTCACCTTGATATATTGTGGTGGGCGGTCAGTGGGGGGAGCTGCAGATATGGCCGACGGGAGTGTTTAACTTAATTCCATCTCCGTGCGGCATGGGCTTTATGGCCGGGCGGACTACAGTACATGAATGTTTTAATCAGACTGGCGAGGCCCAGGAGGGCACGGCACCAGAGAGAGGCAGGCTGTTAAGTATTCTCTTTCATTAAAAGCTCAGACAGCAAGCTCTCAGCCATCTGCAGATGTAGATTACACAGCAGCATGATCAAAACAGCATAACTCCTAACAAATGCAGGAAAAATATATACTAGGAGGATTAGCAATATAGACATGTTTATTTGAAAGTGAGACCGACTGCATGTTTGGCTTACACAGTACATTGTAGCCATTATGGTCTGCAGACAGTCATTCTCATCAGCCTATTAGGTAATTAACAAAGCCATTAGAACTGATAGTCATTATACTTTTATGTCTTCCCCGAGGTCTGTATCAGTTATATGCAGTGTGACCTTCACTGTTTTTGCAGTGGGTGTGGAAATGGTAATATTTGATAAATGGCTCTCTGACAGATGCAGTCTGCAAATGTAACAGGTGTAGGAAATCACCCCCTTTAACACACCACCCTTATTTTTTTTGGTTTATTTTATTAGATTTAAACTAATCACTATGCTATTCCTTTTCATGCCACTAGATGGCATTGCTGAACTGTTGCACCGTAGTGGGTTGCCATGGAGACCGTAGCTGCTCGAGCACTCAGAAAATAAACGCAGTTGCTTGAGCAAGTCATAACTTTTGTTGTTCTCCACTTCATTTAACCCACAGGTATGTTTTTGACATGTTTGGTATGTGGTTATGGTATCAAACAAACACATAGATAATGTGTTTGTTCCTGTATTAGTTATGGGATTAACTAAGGTGTTAGGAAATGTGAAATTTGATGATTTTAAACGTAGTCGCTAGCGAGCTAACAGAAGCTAGTTGCTGTTAGTCAGCAACCGTTAGTAGGTCTAAAGATTCTAAAGATATCTGTCTGTACACAATGTTAAGTTTAACATTGAGCAAGCAAGTTAATATGTTTGTGTAAGTGTATGTAAAGTTTATGTTATGTTTCAGTTTACTTTATATCACTCTGTTCGCCCTCTCAGTGTTCTGTTTAGACTGGTATCTGTTTATTAGTCAGATCCAGTCACGGTCATCAGTTAGTGTGCGCGAGACACTAAGAACTCAAGTAGCCGTTAATGATAGATACTACAAAGAGTGAGATAGCCACGTAGCCCATGTATCTGTATACGTACTTTGAAGTACATTTGAGCAATGATATCTATTTACTGCTATTAATTGCCATGCTATATTAAAGTGTTCTGTAACATGATATAACAGTTATTTCTGAATGTCACTTTGAAGCACATTTGAACAATGATATTTAGCCTATGTACTACTATTAATTGTCATGATGTTTCTGTAAAGTTTTCTGTAACATGATATATAACAGTTATTTCAGAATGTCACTTTGAAGAACATTTGAACAATGATATCTATTTACAGTGATGTGTAATGCGTATGATACACAACAGTAATTGATGTATTGATTTATTTATTGTTTTATGATAGTCTCATGCAGTAGGTCTATTAACAGTTCATTGCATTAGTGATATCAACTTTGATACTCAGAAAATAAACGCAGTTGCTTGAGCAAGTCATAACTTTTGTTGTTCTCCACTTCATTTAACCCACAGCGCCACTCAGCCTGTGGGCCTTGTACCTGCCCAGATTCCCCTAGGTCTGGCGCCGGTAACAATTGGGGGCTCGGTCCGGGATTAAACATCGAAGAGCAGGGTGAGAGGCTACTGTGACAGTGAGACCAGGTGTCCAAGCTTCAGGGAAGGCTGCCGTGTCAAGCGTCATCCAGAGAGCTACAGTCACCGTTGAGACATCACAATGGCCACAGCGACCCCGCGGCAGATGTTGATCCTCCAGATCCATAAGAAGCTTCCTGCGCTGAGTACCAGTCAACTGCAGTTGGTTGCAAAGTCAGTGGATGGTTGGAGCGACAGCACAGAGGGCTTCAGCGAACCAGAACTCTATGACTTTATCATTGACTACACCAGGAGTGAGACGTTAAAGGCTATGGAAGATGAAGGCATGGCTCAACTTCTCTCTCTCCAGGACCTGCTGCATGAACTGACATTGACAGACGCCAGGTCTGGTGAGGTTTGTGTTACCACTGTTCACATGGACAGCACACCATTGCCTACACACGAACATTCTCCTCCCTCTTCACGAGACATTCACACACATCCGTCCGACATAGACATTCACACACATCCGTCGAACATGGACAATCAAACACATCCGTCAAACATGGACAATCACACACATCCATCAAACATGGACATTCACACACATCCGTCAAACATGGACAGTCACACACACTCATCAACCATGGACATGCGCACACGCACGTCTCCCTTGGACAGAGACTTTCACCTACCTGCCACCACAGAGATGCCAGTCCAGCCACGAGTCACCCCCGTGGTGATGACCATGGTAGGACAAGCTTATCCTCCACTGGAACAGACCAGTTGGTTAGGTTGTCTGATGTTAGTGCTCTGTTTCCACGTAGAGAGTGTAAACTGCACGGTGGCCAGATATCTGATACAAGTGCAGACATGTCATTTAATGGTCTTTGTAAGCAAATTGACACTGCTTTATACGAGGGATTTAGTGAGGTTGAAATTATTAGAGCAGTTCTCAAAATAATTAAACCAGGTACATTTAGGGAAATGCTGACGAACCATGATGACTTAACAGTAAGTGGATTAAAGAGGTTTCTCCGCTCTCACATCAGAGATAAGAGTGTAGCTGAGCTCTTCCAAGAGTTAAGTAATGCCAGACAGCAAGACAAGGAGAGTCCACAGCAATTTCTCTACAGACTCATGGGGTTAAAACAGAGAGTTCTTTTTGAGTCACAGCAGCCTGGTGTAGAGTCTCACTATGACAAGAGGCTTGTACAGAGTACTTTTCTTCACACACTCTACCAAGGTCTAAATGAGAGAAACAACCATGTTAGACATGACATTAAGCCATTTCTTTCTGACAAGCAGGTTAGTGATGACTTTATATTAGAGCAAATTACTAGGTCCATGACTGAGGAAGAGGGAAGGTTAAAACGGCAGGGTACTTTATCCAAGTCTCGACCTGTGACTGTGAGTGTTGCCCAACATGACTGCAATGGACAGACTGACGTGACTACACCAACTCTTGTTGATGCCGAATTGCAAGCTAACCGCGATGCTATCAGACAACTGACTGCCCAAGTGTCTTCTCTGACCAGACACATGAGCCTCAGTGACAGATCTGCAGAACGCATACAGGCTGGCAACTCTAGCACATCATCTAGTCGTCCGCAGCCACGACCAGCCGACAGAAAAGGTAGATGTCAGGACTGTATCACAAGTGGAACCACAAGCTGTCCCCATTGTTTTACTTGTGGCCAAGCAGGGCACAGAGCCATTGGCTGTTTACAGAGAAGGCCATCGGGAAACGGGAAGAGGTCACAGGAGAAGGGCAGCCAGTGACCGTGAATTGTATTAAGCCCACAGTTAAGCCGTTAGCCAAACCATGCTCATCAGACCCAAACAAACGCATTGCACAGCTCATAGGAAGACGTTGTACTGTCTCTTGTTTCATCAACGGGGTGCCTATTGAAATGCTGTTAGACTCAGGTGCTCAGGTGACGATGGTGAGTAAAACCTGGATAGATGAAGCATTACCCCAAGTCAAAATCCAACCACTTCAGTCCCTCTTTGCCGACCAGTTTTTTGAAATATCAGCAGCGAATGGTACACAAATTCCCCTGGATGGATGGGCTGAGGTTGACCTCGAAATCTGTAGTGAGCGCCATGGGTCTGCTACAATTAAAGTACCTCTACTTATCAGTCAGAGTTGCCGCTGTCCCCTGCTAGGTAGCAATGTCATAGCCGAGATGGTCAAAGAACAGGACAATGCTCTGAATGTAACGGCAATCTTGACTGATGCTTTAAGTGTCCCTGAGAACACTGTTGAGGCTTTAGTGTCGGCCCTCCAAACCACAACCACTGACCAGACAACTTTGTTCACTGTGTGCACAGGCAAGAAAGGGGTCACCATCCCAGCAGGTCGAATCTACGAAATCAGGTGCCGGGTCAGGGGTCAGCCAGGAAATCGAACCATGCTGTTCCAGCCCCTTGTAGAGAAAGCCTGCCCCGAGGGTCTAGAACTGTTCTCTGCCCTAGTCGACGTTCCTGGTGGATCATCAAAATGCATAAAAGTGCCCATTCAAAATGCAACCCGACACGCCATTTATCTTACCAAAAGAACTGCTCTTGGCACCCTTGAGGAAATGTCTGATGTGATACCTATCCTCAGTCCTGAGCACAAGCAGCGTGAGGTCGTCCAAAGCCTTTCAGCACAGTTAAACACCGATCCAGTCACTTACCTGAATAATGAGCCAGCCAAACAGACTTTGCCCAAAGATATGTGGCACCCCCCTGTTAATGTTTCACATCTAGCAGAAGATGAACAGAGAATAGTTCAGGAAATGCTATTTGAGGAATCTGATGTGTTTGCCAAAGATGATGCTGACATTGGCTGTATTCCTGATCTACAACTCAGAATCAACCTCACAGATGAAACACCTGTTCAAAAGTCTTACAATGCCATCCCAAAGCCCTTATACCGAGAGGTAAAAGACTATGTTCAGAACTTGCTTGACCGTGGTTGGATCAGGAAATCCACCTCAGCTTACTCCTCTCCGGTTGTCTGCGTGAGAAAAAAAGACATGAGCCTTCGGTTGTGTGTTGATTTTCGGGGATTGAATAGCAAGACCATCCCTGACCGTCACCCACTCCCACGCATCCAAGACCTCCTGGATAATTTAGGAGGGAATTCCTGGTTTTCCATACTTGACCAGGGCAGTGCCTACCACCAAGGCTTTGTTGAAGAAAGCTGCCGTCACCTGACCGCCTTTAGCACACCTTGGGGGTTTTATGAGTGGGTGCGCCTCCCATTTGGCCTAACCAATGCACCTGCAGCATTTCAGCGCTGCATGGAAAGCATGCTAGCTGGTTTGAGGGATGAATGCTGTTCTCCTTACTTGGATGATGTCCTCTGTTTTTCCAAGACGTTCCAGAGCCATGTAGAGGACGTGAGACGAGTCCTCTGTCGCTTACGAGAGCATGGAGTGAAGCTACGCCCGAAAAAGTGCGAGCTGTTCAAACGTCAAGTGAGATATGTGGGACGTCTGGTCACAAGTGAAGGAGTTCAGATAGACCCCAAAGATCTGGAAGCAGTGTTGCAAATGAAGGAGAGACAGCCTAAGAACGTTGGAGAGGTCAGAGCTCTACTTGGCTTCCTGGGTTACTATCGCTCATTCATCCAGGACTTTTCCAGAATAGCCCGACCGCTGTTTAAGCTCCAAGAACAGCCTGCTGAGCCCAACAAAAGTCCTGCAAGAGCAAAGTCTTCCCAGAATGGCAAGAACAGTGGCCAGTTACCATCCAAGACACCAGTTCAGTGGACCCCCGAACACAGTGCTGTTGTGTCTCGCCTTGTGGATATGCTGACCAATCCCCCCATCTTGGCCTACCCCGACTTCAACTTGCCGTTTGTCCTGCACACCGATGCATCCAATGAAGGATTGGGGGCTGTACTCTACCAGGAACAGGACGATAAACTCCGGGTTATTGCTTATGGATCCAGGTCACTCACGCCTGCTGAAAAGAATTACCACCTTCATTCCAGCAAGCTCGAGTTCCTGGCCTTAAAGTGGGCGATCTGCAATAAATTCCGTGATTACCTGTATTATGCCCCATCATTCACTGTCTATACAGATAACAACCCCCTTACCTATGTTCTGAGCACGGCCAAGTTGAATGCTGTCGGACACCGCTGGGTTGGTGAATTAGCGGATTTTCATTTCACCATCAAATACAGGCCCGGCAAGACTAATGTCGATGCTGACACCCTGTCCAGATATCCAGTAAAGCTCCAAGATGACTTGATGCAGTACACTGAGATAGTGCCACCCGAGGTTGTGTCTGCTATCTGGCGGGGTAACAAAGCTGAGAGAGATGAGGATGTGCCCTGGGCTGCTGCTCTTCAGATCTCTGCCAGCGACAACGACCCTCTTCCAGTGAGTACGGCCATGTTCACCCCAGAGGACATAAAAGATGCACAGAAAGAGGATGAGTCCATTGGCGAGGTGATCCGGTTGAAAAGGTGTGGATGGACCCCAAGGGACAAAGACCAGAGGCCAACACAACTGGAAACACGTAGACTCCTACATGAGTGGAACAGGCTAAAACTGGAACAAGGAATTCTGTACAGGCTGGCAGGACAAAATCAGCAACTGGTCCTTCCCAAAGCACTCAAGTCACTTGTTCTCAAACACCTGCATGATGACATGGGGCATGTCGGAGCTGACAAAGTCATTCATCTTGCTAGGCAGCGTTTCTACTGGCCTTTTATGCAGCGTGATATTGAAGACTATGTCATCCGCCAGTGCTCGTGCATTAAGCAGAAGCGACCGGTTGTTCATGAGAAAGCACCAATGGGCTCAATCACAACCAGTGCCCCTTTTGAGCTGGTCTCTGTCGACTACATGCACCTTGACCCAAGTAAAGGAGGCTACGAGTATGTCCTTGTATTAGTAGATCACTTCACTCGCTTTGCTCAGGCCTACCCTACTCGAAACAAGTCTGGCAAAACAGCGGCTGAAAAGATCTTCTATGATTTCATCCCACGCTTCGGGTACCCTCAAAAGCTCCACCACGACCAGGGCAGGGAGTTTGAGAACACCCTGTTTCAG
Source organism: Sardinella longiceps (assembly GCA_027497455.2). Lineage (NCBI taxonomy): Eukaryota > Metazoa > Chordata > Actinopteri > Clupeiformes > Clupeidae > Sardinella > Sardinella longiceps. The sequence continues at coordinate 2,703 of JAODXP020005846.1, read as the reverse complement.
AGACTCCAGCAGCTAGCAGGAATCTCCCACTCCAGAACTACGCCTTACCATCCCCAGGGGGAATCCTGTTGAGCGCTTGAACAGAACACTTCTTCAAATGCTCAGGACACTCCATGAGGAAAAGAAGGCAGAGTGGAAAGACCATCTCCCCAGCATAGTCCACGCCTACAACTGTACAAGGCATGAGGCGACAGGCTACTCACCTTTCTTTCTCCTCTTTGGAAGGCATCCACAGCTCCCCATCGACTTGATCTTCAACCTTGGCCCAGAGCGGCAGGCACAGACTCGGCAGGAGTATGCCTTGACATGGGCTTCCCGGATGCAGGAGGCATACAAGATTGCCTCAGAAAACAGCAGGAAGTCCTCTGAGAAAGGGAAAAGACAATATGACCAAGGTGCCAGAGGTGCTCTGCTACAACCAGGTGATCGTGTGCTTGTCAAGAACCTGTCTGAACGGGGTGGCCCAGGCAAACTCCGATCATACTGGGAAAGTAATATACACCGTGTTGTTGAGAGGATAGGAGATGGTCCAGTATACCGAGTCCAAGCGGAAACAGGTGACCAAACCCTCCGTGTCCTCCACCGCAACCTTCTCTTGCCGGTCAATGACTTGCCCGTGAGCCATGAGGAACATGGTACTGGCATGGGGGTGAACCCACAAAGACGACGACGTCATGTGCAGCCCAGAGAAGTCGACGTAGACTCCAGTACCTCCAGTGATGAGGGTGAATGTTCGTACAACCTTAGACCTTTGCCTGTGTATGAGAGGAAGGTTGTGGGACGTCACTCGCTTGACCGTGAGGGACGCAACACGCTGAGGGCCGTGGCCCCAGTATATGAGCCTTTGAGCCGAACACAGGAGTCTGAGGATGCACAGCAAGCGGTACTGGATGACCCTGCGGTGCCGGCAGATCATATGCCAACCCAAGAAAGACTAGATTCCTCCCCAGTGGTGGAAGGACAGGACAGACATGATGTTGTGGATAGTCCACAGTTTGTTGTGCCTGCCCCCAGCCTCTGAGAGAGGTAGAACCAGAACTGCGGCGGTCCGCCAGACCTGTCAGACCTAGGAGCATCTTTATGTATGACCAGCCGGGAGAACCTTCCTACCAGCTTTTGAGGACGGGAGCCAATGCCATGTACTGTGTCCCTTATCCAGTGCCCACCTACCCAGTGTTTCCTGAAATGTGCTATTACCCTCTCCCAGCTGCATGGACTGACTGTTACCAGAACATTGACATGGACATACAAGCTTACTGACTTACTACTTACCTGTGATTGACATTCCTCGGCTGCATGTGCTGATCAGACAAAAGACCGTTGGACCCTGTACTTACCTGACCCTCTGACTGTTGACTCCTGCTGATGACTTCTCTTCTATGATTTGCAGACAGACTGTAGACACTGTAGACTTACCTTGACCGTCTTGACTTGTACCACAGATAGATCAGTTTTAGATGTCAGGAGACATCTTTTAAAGTGGGGGAGAGTGTAACAGGTGTAGGAAATCACCCCCTTTAACACACCACCCTTATTTTTTTTGGTTTATTTTATTAGATTTAAACTAATCACTATGCTATTCCTTTTCATGCCACTAGATGGCATTGCTGAACTGTTGCACCGTAGTGGGTTGCCATGGAGACCGTAGCTGCTCGAGCACTCAGAAAATAAACGCAGTTGCTTGAGCAAGTCATAACTTTTGTTGTTCTCCACTTCATTTAACCCACAGGTATGTTTTTGACATGTTTGGTATGTGGTTATGGTATCAAACAAACACATAGATAATGTGTTTGTTCCTGTATTAGTTATGGGATTAACTAAGGTGTTAGGAAATGTGAAATTTGATGATTTTAAACGTAGTCGCTAGCGAGCTAACAGAAGCTAGTTGCTGTTAGTCAGCAACCGTTAGTAGGTCTAAAGATTCTAAAGATATCTGTCTGTACACAATGTTAAGTTTAACATTGAGCAAGCAAGTTAATATGTTTGTGTAAGTGTATGTAAAGTTTATGTTATGTTTCAGTTTACTTTATATCACTCTGTTCGCCCTCTCAGTGTTCTGTTTAGACTGGTATCTGTTTATTAGTCAGATCCAGTCACGGTCATCAGTTAGTGTGCGCGAGACACTAAGAACTCAAGTAGCCGTTAATGATAGATACTACAAAGAGTGAGATAGCCACGTAGCCCATGTATCTGTATACGTACTTTGAAGTACATTTGAGCAATGATATCTATTTACTGCTATTAATTGCCATGCTATATTAAAGTGTTCTGTAACATGATATAACAGTTATTTCTGAATGTCACTTTGAAGCACATTTGAACAATGATATTTAGCCTATGTACTACTATTAATTGTCATGATGTTTCTGTAAAGTTTTCTGTAACATGATATATAACAGTTATTTCAGAATGTCACTTTGAAGAACATTTGAACAATGATATCTATTTACAGTGATGTGTAATGCGTATGATACACAACAGTAATTGATGTATTGATTTATTTATTGTTTTATGATAGTCTCATGCAGTAGGTCTATTAACAGTTCATTGCATTAGTGATATCAACTTTGATACTCAGAAAATAAACGCAGTTGCTTGAGCAAGTCATAACTTTTGTTGTTCTCCACTTCATTTAACCCACAGCGCCACTCAGCCTGTGGGCCTTGTACCTGCCCAGATTCCCCTAGGTCTGGCGCCGGTAAC
>JAODXP020005845.1:0-10804 GCA_027497455.2 Sardinella longiceps | reverse complement strand
TCGTGTGAGAGTTTTAATAATAAGTGTTTTAGTTAGTGGTAATTGGGAGTTTGTTGTTTTGAGACACCTCCTACTGCCCGTGTGCCTAGGTTGTAAACCATATAGGCAATTAAAAATCCTGTTTTGGCCTTGGACATCTTTAACCTACGTCTCTATGTCAATCCATTAAGCTACGGCGCTACACTGGGACATTGCTGTATTTGTTCATAGACCCAAATGAGTCGTTTGTTGACCCTGGAACACCTCAGCTGGCACCTCAGTAAGAAGCTCAAAGAGTCCAGCAGAGAGATAAGCAGCACGGGATCATCTCCACTGATCACCCCTAAAATTGTGGAGGAGAAGGGAATGCCAGCAACAGCACCAGCATACAGTGTGTGTTATAGAACCTACACTCCTCAAGAGATTGAGGAGAGGAGGCGAATCATACACACATTTTTTGAGAGGAGTGGAATAACCACCAAGCTGGGAACTGACTAATTAACTAGTTAAATTAAAAAAAAAAATAATAATAATAATAATAAATAAAAACATTTGATCAGCCAATAGAAGTTGTTGACTGGTACGGATTACGGTACCCAGCATCTCAGCTGGTGATCAACAGGACCAGGCAGGGAACACAATCTTAGCTGCCCTCAACCTAAAGAATAATAAAATGGAGAGATAAACAAACTAGAAGAGTACTCAGAGCGCAGATTTCAGCTAAGGCAATGTGGCCACAGGCGCAATATAAATTTTAGATTGTGTTCTCAATCACCAAAATTGAATCAGTTCTTGTCTTAATGTACACGTCCGAAAATTTCATCCAAATCCGTGCAGTACTTTTCGAGTTATGTTGTCCACAGACAGACACACACACAAACGCCGGCGAGAACATAGCCTCCTTTGGCGGAGATAATAAATTCTAGATGGCTTCCACACCCAAATCCATTAAATACTTTTGAAGTTATTTTGAAAACAGACACGGTTACGTGAAAACATAACCTCCTTGGTGAAGGTAATAAGCTGAATCATATGACTACTGCAGGTGGTTGACTGACTCAAGAGTTAAGAGTAAAGTGCTGGCCGAGCAGGGCTGGCTATATTTCTATTTCTACCCTGCCCACCAGCCGATGTGTTGCCCAGTTGCCTCTACCTGTTACCCGCTGACTAGGTGTTTTTGTCACCAAGGGGTCTGAGGGCAACAAAGGGAATTGTGAGTCTTGGTTTAAATATGAGATAAAGAGCCTTATAGCCCTAAATAACTAAATGCTGTCCCATCATACCTACCTCCAGATGCAAGGCCCCCAAAAGGACAAGATCCTGTGGGGTATGAAGGCTTGGCTGCAGTATCAGATGGGACCACAGATTATGGAACCTTGGTTTGGCACCGTCCCAGTGACGTTGTTGCTGGATGTCCTCCATTTAGCAACTGCAGGCTACAGATCCAAGCCCCCCAGTGACATGGTTGCTGGATGTCCTCCATTTAGAACCTGTCTCCCGTGCCCCAGAAAAGTTCAATGTCTAGCCATTAGCCAAGCACTGCAGTTGTCTGACTGAAGGTAAAAGGCGATCTTTGAAGATCGGGGGGACTGAACAACACGTTCAAAGTTGAGAATGCTTCTTAGGTGGAACTCTAGTTTCAGAAGTCGTTCAGAAGTCAAATTCTTGAAAAAATATATTGATCAAAGGACTCAGTCCTCGATAGAATTTTTAGGTCTCCCTAACATCAGTACAGTGCTTGGTGACCGACAATGATGTGGAATACTGAAAAAGACGCCTTCCAAGCATGTTTCCTCAACTCAGTGAAAATCTCAAGAACAGATACTCAATGTAAAGACTAATTTATAATTTCTTTACTAGTTGTAACAGACATAATGAAACACTGTTGTCTGACTGCAGGTTATTAGCACTATACAAAAAAAGCTCTTGTAAAAGTCTTACAGCTGATAAAACGATGTGACAAGCTATTTTAGATACAGTACGATGCCAATCGAAGCACTGCTGTTGTCTGACTGCAGGTTATTGACACAATTTAAAAAAGCACGATATTAAAGATGATAGACATTAGCTGTTACAGACACAGTACGATGCCTAGCCACTGCTGTTGTCAGATTGTAAGTACAGTTAGAGGGCATCAGAGGGGATTGAATCAGACAGACAGGAGACCCTCAGCCTAATTATTAATTTATCATATGGAGGACACATAGCCTGACATAGCCCGACCATAATACTGCTGTTCATCCGTATTCATGGTCTGGAGGTTCACTTTTGGTTTGAAACAATTGGACAGCTCGTCTAATCAGCGTCGCTTATTGGCCGGTAGACTCTCTACCGATATAAACACGCCCAAGAGGACTGTTCCCAGACCATGGATACGTATGAACATTCGTATTATGGGCGGGTTATGTCAGGCTAGAGGACACAGGTGGTTAACTAAATATCCAACGACACCTATCTGAATATGATGACGGTGATGAATATAATGATGTATTTTTTATTACACCTACTAGCTGTTACAGACCCTAGCCAATCACTGCTGTTGTCTGACCATCGGTTAAAGGCATTGTTTGGAGATCAGAGGGGGCTGAACCAGACAAGAGACCCTCAACCTTAAAGATAACTAATTATGATCGTATGATGAATATAGGCGGTTATTGGCTTGCACAATATTCAAGATGACAAAACGGTGTTACTAGCCATTACAGACAGTATGGAAACTAGCTAAGCACTGCTGTTGTTTGACTGTAGGTTGGAGACTGTTTTTTACACACATAGTTCGATGCTGAGCCAACCATTGTTATCTGACTGAAGGTCAGGCTAGAAAACAGTGGGAATTGAATCGGAAAGACTGTTTTTCAAAATCAAGAATGTTTCCTTTGAACAACACTAGCCCTGGATTCCACCAGTACATCCTTGAAAAATCTACAAATAAAGGACTCACGCTGGTTTTTTGATGCAAGCGGAGCGGAGCCGCTGTCCACACTTCTACAGGGTGTCCGCGGGTTTGTAAAAAGTTGTAAAAGGTAGTAAATGAAATCAGGTCAAATTAAGGCCAGTAAAAAGTAGTAAAAAGTAAGAAGTGCCATCTGACGAGGTAGTAAATTTTTGAGCCCCCATCCAAATGACGCTATGAATTTTTCAATTTGTTTAACTTACATCCATCCTAACTCCTTAAATTACTAAACTCGTTTGGCCTACTGTATTATTTTGCGTTGCGAGTGGAACCTGAGTGATAAGCTGCAGATGACGCCTGCCTACCTCACACGCGCTCAATCAATCTGGGTAGGCTACCTGCCAGATCTCTTCGCAAGTTCGCTATTAGTTAATTTCAAATAAAGGAACAGTAACAAAGGCTATGAAGATTAGACGACTTGAGGTAAAAGGCTGTGAGTGAAACTGCCGCCCCCATCGTGGGTTTTCAAACTTTGGCGGCATAGCCTAATATTGACAAACTAGAAAAGCACTGAGAGAGCGCAGACCTCCGCCAAGGCAATGTGGACAAAGACACAACATAAATTCCAGATTGTGTTCTGGATCACTGATCGTACCAAACTGATCGTATCGGAATATGTAGGATGCCACCGCCCCCAAAGAAAAAAAAAAAAAAGTGCGCTGCTAGATGTTGTGGAGGTAGTAAAAATATTGTAAAAGGTAGGAAAAAAGGTAGTAAATGGTAGTAAATTCGGCACCAGGATTCCTGTATATACCCTGTTCTAGTAGGCGTGTCGATTTGTGGGAACAGTGTGATTGACTGAACTAGCAAGCTAACTGGCTATCGAGGTACTTAGCTTACTATTACAACACTGATTTCTTGAAATGAAGCTCACATCTAAATGTTTACCATTCCAGCAACAACAATAACCTCATACAAAGTCCTTACAGTTATTCTGTTTTTAGCAAGTTATGATCAAACAGCTCCACGGTCATCGAATTTTCCAACCGTGAGAAGTAAAAACAAGCAATCTGATTGGCTACCGCCCGCGATACCGCTCCTTCATTTGCATAATATTGAACACTGCTCAACTTTTGCCGCTGGCTCCGCTCATCTTGCTGCTCTACGGTCATGTTTGACCGTTACTAATTGGAATGCATTAAACTCAGAGCGCCGCTCCGCTCGGCTCCACTGGCATGAAAAAACAGCGTCAGTCCTTGATAGAATTTCGAAGTTCCTTCTTAATAAGAGAACCTCCACCTATAAATTCATTTATCATATGATGGCCACAGGTGGTTAATTGTAGCCTGGGCAAAAGCGACTGTTGACTATGTCATACAGTCTGTCCCAATGCAATTGAAATAGGTTTCCGTTTGGATATGACGTATTCCCTCGCCTGGCTCTCATGCCTACAACTTTTGCTTTCAGTATTAACAGATCTTTGGCAAGTTCTGATCTATTTCGACATCGTAGTGGCAATAAATCCTCAAGATCATGGATGCTAATGTCATGTACCAATTTTGTGAATGTAATTCAAAAGTGGGGGAGAGCATAACAATCGTGTTCCTATCCTGTAGGACTACAAAAGTTTGAGACATCGCTCTAAACTGTGTGCTGACTGGCTAAACCGTAGAGTAACCGAGGGAAAGGCAGATAGGGGGGTTTGGTCCAGACTACGTGCGGAGATAAAATGTTTAGCGGAGATACGTAGGATGGCATCGCCAGGCTAGGTTAATTGACCTGTGGACACAATTTAGTCTAATTTGCATAAAGTTGACCAGTTTTTTTAGATGCTCAAATCGCTCAACTTCTACAGCTGGTAGCTATTGTCGCTCTTGCCCATAGAGCAGTGGTTCTCAAACTTTTTCTATCATTCCCCACTTTGGAAGCAGAGAATTTTCATGCCCCACCTGCCCTGATATATTTTACCGAGTGGGTTTGAATTTTCAAGTTACTAATTCAAAGCCAAATTTCTCTCGAACCACTCATCAGCTAATCTCACCTACGTCTGATGCAGCACCCCCCCCCCACAAATCCTCTGACGTGAGTGAGGTTATTCATTAGCAACTGGCAGATAACTCCATTGCAAAACTCAATTTACTGAATGCTCCGCGAGTAATCTGACAGAGGTGATAGGTGAATGGGGGCATGATGTGGCCGTCAGTTGATCGCAAAGACACCTGTAATGTGCCTGTGCTTCACTAGTGGAGCCCGCCCCACCGTTTGAGAAACGCTGCCATAGAGAGTGAATGACTTCCGGTGATTTTACAGCTTTTATTTTATTTAGTAGCTCTTGGTGTGAACGTACAGTAGAGGGCAACAAAGAGAATTGAATCAAACAGACAGGAGACCTCCAACCTAAATATTAATTTATCATATGAAGAACACAGGTGGTTAACTAAATATCCAACAATACCTATCCAAATGATGGTGATGAACACAGCGATGTTTTTTATTGAATCTTTTGACTACCTTTTACAGACACACTGTTGTCTGACTGTAAAAAGGCGATCTTTGGAGATCAGAGGGGACTGAACCAGACAAGAGATCCTAAATCTAAAGATAACTAATTATAATCATATGACGGAGACAGGTGGTTTTTAGCTTGCACAATACTTGAGATGATAAAACGTTATGACTAGCTGTTACAGACAGTACGATGCCTAGCCAAGCACTGCTGTTGTTTGACTGTAGATTGGAGACACAATAATTAAGCTGATAAAGTCTTTTGACTAGTTGTGACAGACATAGTTCGATGCTAAGCAAACCACTGTTATCTGACTGAAGGCTAGAGAACAGAGGGAACTGAATCAGACAGACTGTTTTTTAAAGTCGTGAGTATTTCCCTGGTCGAACACTAGCCTTGGTAGTCTTACACTACAAATGTTCCACCGGTACATCCTTGAAAAATCTATGAATAAAGTATCTGTCCTTGGTAGAATTTGTGAGGGTTCTTCGACACCGGTACAGTCCTTGGCGAGAGATAATGACGTGGAATATTCTAAGCATGATTGCTCAACTTTAAGAACCACTTAATATAGGGTGACCAGACGTCCCCGATTTCCGGGGACAGACCCCGATTTTGATGACCTGTCCCCACCTGCACATGTCCCCGATTTTGGCCGAGTACGACTCCAGAGGGAAAAAAAAAAAAACAGAATACCCAGCCAGTTGCAGCTAAGTTACAGTACATTTTTAATCCATGGCTACAGTAGTCACCTGTCCCATTTTTGACTGGATCTTCCCTCTTTTTGGTTGTATGACCAGGAAAACTTACAAACTCTCCCTCAACATCGAACTTTTTAATTTACTATTTTCTCCTCGCCAATACATTTTGCGCATTTAACCGTGATTTTCTGGTTTAGCAAACGCAACTTAATACAAGTCAGGCCTTGTATTTCATTTCTTTCATTTCAGTGCTATCTTTCTCAAACAGTTTAGGTGTCAAAGCTATTTTCAGTATTTTTTGTAAGATTTAATAAGTAGCATCTATCTTTTCTCTCTCCAACGAGAACAGACGAGACACATGAGAGTAGGCTATTTTATTTTTCTTAAATGGGCAACAGCATTAACAAAAAAAAAAAAAAAAAAAAGCCTATTTGTTACTTTGATGATATATTCTATCAAAGATTCCTGGACTCCTGTCCATAATGGCATCAGTAGATAGGCCTACATTATTGCAATAATCTCGGGTTATTTCCCATTTTTAGAACAAACATCTAGATAGGCTATGTGCAGACAGGTGGGTCCCACATTTAAAATGGTTAAAAGGTTTATATCCTACCACTTCCTACAAGTCTTGACAGACCCTAGAATTGCTTTAGCATAGCCTATAGAATACACAATGTAATGCATCATCCAGAATGATAACACTTCAGTCTGTCTGAAAATTTGTGTCTTTTATCCCAGGGCCTAATAGTGAGTTTAGAATGCATAGTGGAAAACATCCAGATACTGTGGGGACAGATATAAGTGCCAACACTAATATAGGCCTATATAGCCTACTAAGAGGAGAAAAGAAGGCCTCCTAGGCCATGGATAAACTACAATAATGTCAAATGTGGTGACGCCAAAAAACCTGATATTGTAATGCAAATTTTTTCGCTGAACGCCAAAATGTCCCCGATTTTCCTCAAAGAAATCTGGTCACCTTAACTTAATAAGAGAACCTCAACCTAAAGATTAATTTATCATATGATGGCCACAGGTGGTCAACTGACCTGTGGACACAATCTCTAGTCTTATTAAAACCGATGAAATGTCTTAACTTGCTGGTACACAGTATGATGCCAAGCACCGCTGTTGTCTGACTGCAGGGTATTGACACAATTTAAAAAAAGCACAATATTAAAGATGATAAAAACACTAGGGCCCGAATCACACACAAACGGCGTGGGAGCGGGGCGGTGCCTGTGGGCTTGTGCATTCACACAAGAAAAATCTATAGCCACCGCGCAAGTCCCGCTTATCGCGCTGAAAACGCTTGGAAAAATAGAACTTGTTTCTATTTCAAAAAAGCAGCGTGGGAGCGGCGCGGTTCACCGCTCAGAAACCGGACAGGAGCCGCGCAGAACACGCGTGCATCTGAATGACCTAACCTGTTAACATGTATTGTAAATGAAATCGCCCCAAAACCGCGCCCGCGCCGCTCACGCACAGGTTTGTGTGTGAATCGGCCGTAGATGTTACAGGCACAGTACAATACCTAGCCAAGCACTGCTGCGGTCACTGTACGTTCACACCATCAGCTACTAAAACTACAAAATCACTTTGTAGCTCAAAAAAGCAGCTGCTAATTTTGTCTGCATTTGTCCATATCACTCTATTGCTCATGACGTGCCTGTTGTCATTCCTTTAACAGCACAGCATTTAGATTTTACATCTGAAACACGTCATAGCTAATTTGCATAAAGTTGGCAGGTTTTTTTTTTTTAGCTTTTTTTTGTCGCTCAAATCGCTCAACTTCTACAGCTGGTAGCTTTTGTAACTTTTGAACACGTCATAGCTAATTTGCATCAAGTTGGCAGTTTTTTAGCTTTTTTTTGTCGCTCAAATCGCTCAACTTCTACAGCTGGTAGCTTTTGTAACTTTTGTCGCTGTTGTCCCTAGAAAGTGAATGACTTCCGACGATTTTGCAGCTTTAGTAACTATGACAGACATATTTGGTTAACTAAATATCCAACGATAGCTATCCAAATGATGGTGATGAACACAGGAATGTTTTTTTTTATTAAATCTTTTGACTATCTTTTACAGACACACTGTAAAAAGGCAATCTTTGGAGATCAGAGGGGACTGAACCAGACCAGAGACCCCTGACCTTAAAGATAACTAATTATAATCATATGATGGAGGCAGGTGGTTTTTGGCTTGCACAATACTTAAGATGATAAAACTTTGTGAATAACTGTTACAGACAGTACGATGCCTAGCCAAGGACTGCTGTTGTTTGACTGTAGATTGGAGACTATCTAAGCTGATAAAACCTTTTTACTAGTTGTGACAGACATAGTTCGATGCTGAGCCAACCCCTGTTGTTATATGATTGAAGGCTAGAGAACAGAGGGAACTGAATCAGACAGACTGTTTCAAAGTCGAGAATGTTTCCATGGTAGAACACTAGCCTTGGTCATCGTACACTTCAAAGATTCCAACAGTACATCTTTGAAAAATCTATGTGTAAAGGACTCTGTCTTCGGTAGAGTTTCGAAGTTTCTTCAACATCAGTACAGTGCTTGGCAACAGACAATGACGTGGAATACTCGAAAAAGACGCATGCTTCCTTATGGTTGAGAAACACTCAATAAGAGATTCTCAACCTGACGATTAATTTATCATATGATGACCACAGGTAGCCGACCTATGGACACAATCTCGACCTATCAATCAAATGAGTTTTATTTAAGTCAATTAAATGTCTTGACTAGCTGGTACAGACCATACGATGCTAAGCAATTCTGTTGTCTGACTGCAGGTTATTGGCACTATAGAAAGATTAAAGCCTTAACTCATTGACTGCCAATGACGTCTTTAGACGTCAACTGAAATACTGCCGTTCACTGCCAATGACGTCTTTAGACGTCAACTGCGTTTTTTAATGGGGAGGGCTGCAGAAAGACCTAGGGAACCTTGTCTGTAAATATCAGAATTCTCCGTCGAAAATTGTTGTTCCAAATTGATCCTGAGGGTGGCAGTGTGTCACTTTGGATGTGAGATGAGCATAGATTCATAGGTATGGCCAAGGGAGAAGTAGAGAAAGCTAATGACATGGCTAAATATGCCGCTAGCAAAGTGCAGACGTAAATCGGAGAAATTTAGGCAGTTCACACTCGATCAGAGTATGTGTCACTGCCATAGTAGTTCGAGTAGTGTTCCGATCGTGGGAGATGAAGGAGATCCACCTTGGGCAAACGGAAATAGCAGTTGTGACTTGTTTCAGTGCCCAGCTAGCTCACAGTTCCGGGTCAGGTAAGAATTTGCGAGCCAGTTGTTGATCACTGAGTTTTCGCTGTCACAGCCTGTAAATAGCATATATTTACCTTGTTACAACAATGACTATTTTATTACCAAAAGCCCCCTGTTACTGTTGTTTTTGTGGTCTTATCAAAGGAAGACATTTTCCCGATGTTTGATGTGCTAATAGACCGAAAAAAACGCACATCCAAGACACTAACGTTGTCAAACAAAACGCTAATTTTCTCCCTTTTTGATAAAAAACGGGTGTGTTTGGAGAAAGTAGCTTATGTTCGCCTGCTGATTTCTAAGCAATGGAAAGGGGTAGAAACGAACTTTTTTTTTCTGGTGAAAGAAGAGAGTCTGCTCTTTCTTGTGGTAGTTTCATTGTTTATGTAGTCGTAACACATAATATTCTGTGGCTCTTTAAAAAACAGTCAAAATTCCCCAAAACCTCTGGCAGTATGGAACTCTCTATTCTGAAAACGGCTGGCAGTCAATGAGTTAAAAATATTAAAGCCGACATAGAACCTGGCTGCGTCCCATTCCAGGGGCTGCAAACTTCTAAGGCTAGATTCGTGGACCAGATGCGTCATAGTTAGGCAACTAGTACTGTCCCATTTCAGAAGATACATCGAATTCGACCGACAAATCCACCCTTCTTTTCCCCCGCAGCGAAGGATCCATTTGTGTATCCTTTGTGTACTACCTTTCCCAAGATTTGTTGCGCGCTTGTGATGATTTAGAATAGAAGTACCGCACGGACGTACCTTTAAAAATGGCGGGGGAAATGGCAGAAATGACTACTGAGGAGGAGTATTCACTCCCTGTTACGCCCCAGTTAAGCCCCCCGTTATGCCCCTCGAAAATCGGCAGTTGCCGGAAGCATGCTGCCTGTTCATTTTCGCCATTGACGTTTCGAAAACTAGGCTCGTAGGCGCTTAAATGGTGACTATGTAACCTCCTGTTCTGAGTAAACACTTGAAAGAAAAAATGTAAATAGTCGAAGGTTCACGTTTGTAGGCACCGTTTTGATAGCCTGACATAAACCATAATACTGCCGTTCATCCATATTCATGGTCTCGTGTCCCGCTAGGTGGCTAAGTTGCTAACTTTTGGCTAACTCCTTGCTAATTGTTGGCTAGTTCTGAAAGTTTGAAAGGCTAAAAAAAAAATCCCAGTTGGCTAGGTTGCTAACTTTTGGCTAATTCTTTGCTAATTGTTGGCTAGTTCTGAAAGTTTGAAAGGCTAACCCAAGTCATGGCCAATTTGACTGATGTCCTGGAAGTGGGGAGGGACAACAGGGAAGCCCTGTTCAAAGAATTGCACTGTTTTAATTCCTTGGAGGAGTTTTTAATCCTCTGAGGATTCTAGGGTAGTTTCAGTCTACTGTTGTCCCTGACCCAGACAAGGTGTTCGACTTCACTTTCGATATAGACG
>JAODXP020005844.1:0-10634 GCA_027497455.2 Sardinella longiceps | reverse complement strand
CTCATAAGGCGTGCTGAGAACGGACTTTTAATAAAAAAAAGTGGATCGGGAGTCTGGATCGGATTTTTTCTGTGCATGCCAATGCCGATCAGCACAGGGGCCACAGCAGGGGCCAGGGCCACGGGCCCCGTTGGCCCTGTCTAGAACCGCCTATGTTTACTGACAATATTAGTAAACACAATTTCTGAGAAATTTCAGTTTTCTGCTTCGTTGGAGCAATATTGGCAACCTGTAAACACATAAATGAGGAGACTATCAAAATGATGAGGTTGTAAATTAACTGATTAATTAATTAAGGCATGCTTTGGTCGGCTGTTTGTAAACACATAACATTATATATAACATAAAAATTATACTGTAACTCCAGTTAAGAGGGTGAATGATCCATTTTCATAAAAAGGTGGAATATCCCTTTACTGTAATATACAGTCACCATAATGATGCCTGACATTTCTAATGTTTTTAATGAAACACTCACTTGTCCTTCTCTTGTGTATCAATGCAATGGCCACTGCTGCAGCCAACAGGATAACAGACACACCAGCTCTAGCAATCAGAGTCAGGACACCTGTGGAGACTGAGGATAAATAGAGATAAGAATAGTGAAGAATGATGAAAGGATGGGAGGAATAAAGTGAGAGAGGAGGGAAATAGAGTGATAGTGAAAAAAATAGAATGTAATTTGTGGTTTAGTAGCTTACAGGTGTGTGGTACTATATTGGTGCCATACTTGAATCATGTCCCAAACTCGCAGGTATGAAAGAATCTCATAATTGCAGCACAGTTTTCAATTAAGATACAACTTGTGTGGCAAAGCTGTAGACTAACAAAAGAAAGAAAGACAGAGAGAAAGAAAAGTGCACAACTGGTCTCTAACCTTTGACCCCTGTGGTGTGAGTCACATGAAGCTGTACTTTCCCTCCTGCAGTCAGCTGGCATGTCCGAGTATAAACAGGGTTTGGATCTCTGAACTCCTCAGTCAGTGTGCTGTTACACACAGATGTAGTTCTGATCCAACGGTTGGTGGAGTTGCTCAGCTGAGACCCTCCCTCATCCACCCAGCTCAGAGTTACTCCTTCATCCCTCACTGATTCTCCACAGTTATCATATGTGAGCAGGAGGCAGTGGAGAGTCACATGACCACCTGTCTCCACCTTAGCAGAGACTGGAGGAGGAAATTACACCATCAGACTAACAAAGGAGCTTGATAGTTGATCATCATAATGCAAAGTAGGCTATCACATTCAGAATCAGTGATAGTTTGTTAATTCTGAAGAAACATACCATTCAGTACATTGAGGTACAATAGATTTTCATCATCTTTCTTTCCACCCTTTCTCCGGTATTGCTGACAGGTGTAGGGTCCAGCATCCTCAGTGGTGACATTAGTAATGTGGAGAGAGCAGTTAGGGAGCAGAATCAGTCTCTCAGCTATCTTTGTAGCTAAGTCAGATTTTTTCTTTCCATGTCCAAACAATTCAGTAGCTGCAGTTTCTCTAGTACTGCTGTTAAGCCATGTTGTAGAGGAGCAGTTTGGGTAAATCACATTAGTGCAGGATAGAGTGGCTGTCCCTCCTGCACTGGAGTACACTCTAGGGATGACTTCTTGGACACCTGGGAAAGAAATTAGTGATTTCATTTTATCCTATGTCTGTGCTTTTTAACAGAAGTACTGTAAAAATATAAACAGATTGCCAATAGGCCTAAGTGTTTTCAGGCACTTAGTTTGACAATCACAGGTTTACAGTGAAGTACTTTCAATAATCTGTTGCAGGATAAACATGTTTCACTGCAATTGGTTATCAGCACTGAAATGCTCTATTTTCCTGTCATCTGCATAATTTAAGACCGTTTTCTGGAGTGTCTAGGATGAAAAAGAACAACAACAAAACAACGATTGGTCCCGTCTCAGATATTTGGCTCAATTAGAAATCCCGTCAGCTTCAGAATGGCTTACTACTGTATTTGCATGTCCGATAATGTCCTTAAACCTTTATTTTAAAACATGCAGCTCTCTGACTGGTGCAGTGGTGTCCTTTAATGTCCCAAAACCATTATCATATCGAAATACACGTTCCTGTCAAATTGCACGTAATTTTGAACATTATGGAATTTTTTTGTTTTACGGCAAAGCATATCAACGGCAAAGCATATCAACAAAATGGCAAATAAAACTGGATACGAACTGTATTTTGCTACATTCTTTTTTTAGAGCTTGCCATCATGTGATACTGAATGACACAAACATATAAAAACAATAATGATGCTCCAAATAATCTATCATCTTTTTCAGGATATCTGCCTTTAGCCCAGTCATGAATTAGTGACTGCTGGTTTGGTGCCTTGCTGAAAGGTACTTCAGCCGTAGTCCACTGGAATATGGGAAACTATAATCAGACCAACAACCCTAACCAGTGAATGAATGAACACTATTGGAGAAACACAGTACTGTCTAGTAGTCAACCATTAATTTCAGTCTTTGACAATCAAATAACTCACCCATACTCCAAGTCAGCATCTGCATCGCTATCAGACCGCAGTAGAGGGGCACCATCTTCCTTCTCCCTTATCCTCAGCACACTGCTGCATGTGTGTGTGTGCAGTTGATGGTGTCAGTAGATAGCTATGAGAACTGACAGCAGAGAATATTCTTCCACATTTTCAAAGGAGCCACACCAAAACCACACATGCAAATAGTATTGGGTTTACAAATACTGCTCATTAAGATCTGTCACTAGTGTCTGTGTGTGGTCTCCAACATTGAATCTTAAATGAAGTTCCTGCACTATGAGCATCATCCACTTCACTACACCCCAACTGGTAGCAATGCACTTAACAGTTTGTATATTTTTTTCTAATCATTTCAATGTTCAATGTGTGCTAATGTAACAGATGTCATGCGTTGTGTTGAAAGTAGACCACAGACACGGAGATTCAGTCGTGATGTTTACTGGTAAAGAAGATAGACTAACGTTACATCACTCGCAGTCCAACCTGGCAATGCTGCCACACTTGCGCGGGCAAGATAAACTGGGCGTAAACAGAAAGCATCTTTACAATAATGTACAGTATATAAAAGAAAACAGACATGTACCTGGTAAAGAAGATAGACTAACGTTACATCACTCGCAGTCCAACCTGGCAATGCTGCCACTATAAATATAGAGACACGTAGCCTGTGTTAGCAACAACAGAAAATATACATACTGTAATAAGCTAATGGTCTATATGTACTGGAGCGATGCAATAAACATTCAAGTGTGTTGTCTATCAACTGTCTATCAAAGTCTTGGTACATGTACACTGAAATATGTGACAAATATGCAAATAAAATAATAAAAATCTTAAGAATTATTAAGAGTATCAAACTCGTGACCTACCACTTGCGTGGGCAAGATAAACTGGGAAGAGCCGAACGCATCATTCCCCTAGTGGCTACTGGTTTCTTAAAGAAACAGAACACTATTTACATTTAACTGGCAAGTGGAAATATCAATCCTGTTACATTCTCCCCCTCTGAATTCCACTTGCCCCACAAAAAATAAAAGATGAGGCAGGCAAAGCCCTGCAACCACATGCTACCAAATATTCCTGTTCAAGAAACCATTCCACATCAGAATGAGGGAGTACACACATCCCCAGGTAAACATGCCTATTACATGTTAAGTACACTCGATAACAAGGACAAAAGGCCCCACTGAGGAGAAAGAAAAAGGCAAAAAAAATAGTCAGCTCAACCAAAATATGCCAGAGGCACAATAGAGAACCCTAGACCCATACAGCTATCCGCTTAAACACATCACCCCAAACCCTCTGTGTCTGCATTGTCTCAATAAATCTCCTAACAGGTTTAACGTACCGCCCTGCCCTTGTTATATGCGTGCCAGTCTTGACCGCCTTACAGTCAGAGTCAGGAACCAGAGCAGAAGTTGGTGCCAAGTCACTGTCAACGTCAGGGTCATAGGTCATGTCAAGGACTCTGGGCCGTGCTGGGTCGCGAGTCACAGTCAGAGTGTCAGCAATGTCAGACTCACAAGGGCCAAAGTCATAATTTCCACAATCTGCATGTCTGGAGTCAACGAGCTGGGATTGCTCCAAGTCACAGGTCAGAGTCAGGGGGTTAGTAGTATGTGACAGACATGAGTCAGAGTCAAGGGCCATTTGGTCCCCATTCATGGTATCTTCCCTAAGCGGCAGGTCAGATGCAGGCACCAACCCATCTTCCTCGCTTGACGTGCATTTTGCCCTCACAGAGTCAGACCCCTCATCTTCGGACACATCACTAGACAGCTCCGACACCCAGACAGAAGTCCTCTCTTCAGCATTCATGTTGTCTGCCGGGGAATCACTCAGTACTGAACCGACTGTCCCAATCCTCTGCTCAGGTGTGTCACACAGTGGCAGAAAGTTAACGGGCATAATCAGATTGCGGTGGACAGTTTTCACTTGCCCCGTGGAGGGGTTGCGGATCTTATACACATGAATGTCGCTATTTCTCTCAGCCACAACATAAAGTGTGTTTTCCCACCTGTCAGCGAGTTTCCTTTTTCCACGCTCCCCCTTATTCGCTAGTAGCACATGATCTCCAACCTCCACAGGATGCCTCTTCAGCTGCCTATCTGCAGATGACTGTGCAGACTTTATGGCCTCCTGAAGGTCTCTCCTGAGACACTGGACATACTCATCGTCGTCCACCACATCTGAATCCTGCAAGACCTCTCCAAACAGCACATCCACAGGTAAGCGAGGCGTTCTCCCGAACATCAAATGAAACGGGGCGTATCCAGTGGTCTCATGAATAGTGCAATTATAAGCAAACGTCAGAGATTTCAGCATCTGAGGCCACCTGTGCTTTGCCCTAGCTGGCAGTGCCCTGATCATGTTCCCCAAGGTCGTATTAAATCTTTCCACCCCACCATTGCCCATCGGATGATAAGGTGTCGTATGCGATTTCTCCACCCCAGCCACACTGAGGAGCTCTGCAATTAGGTTGCTCTCAAAGTTGGCCCCTTGGTCTGAATGAATACGGTGTGGGAATCCATAGACACAGAAGATATTGTTCCATAACTGACGGGCAACAGCTTTGGCAGACTGATTGGGACACAAAAAGGCATGGGCCAACTTAGTAAAATGATCTGTGACAACAAGGACGTCAAGGGACTTGTTAGAGGCATCCTCAGCGCACCAAAAATCCACACAGACAAGGTCAAGTGGTTCTGTGCTGACAATGTTTCCAAGAGGAGCTCTGGCCTCAGGCTCTGGGGCTTTGCTGAAGACACATCTGCGGCAACACTTCACATATTCTTTAACATCAGCCTCCAGTCCTTGCCAGAAGAACCTCTGCCTCGTTAACCACAGCGTCCGTTGTTGGCCCTGATGCCCAGCCTCATCATGGACGCCTTTCAGGACCGTCTGCTTCAGCGAGGTAGGCACAACAAAGCGGTAGGACTTCCTCTTGGTCACAGGATCCTTTGACACACGATAAAGGACCCCCATTCGCAGAGACAGCTTCTCCCATCCTTTAAGCAGTTTAATAGCCTCCAATGGCTCATGGACGCGCTCTCTTCGTGAGGGTCTTCTACCCCGCTCCACGTAAAACACCACCCTGGCCAGTACACCATCTTCACGTTGCTTTGACACAAGATCCTCCTTGGACAACACTCCAATAGCGGTTACTTAAGGTGGCACGAAAGACTGAGGGAATTGTGGCAGCAAAAGTGCTCTGCATTGCAGCTCTGCCCCCTCCTGAGTGTGAGATGCCGAGATGGCAGACACCTCAGCACTAGACAAAGGTAGAGCAGGGGCTGGGGCGGTGGACTGACCATATGCAACCAAGTCAGTCTGCTTCGTCTCATTTCCAGACATCAAGGTCAGAACGCGGCTTTCCAGATCTGCCTCACGTGGATGGTTGGACCAGCGGAAAACATCCTGCACTCTCCCTGCTTGAATTCCAGCTGCCTCATCCAAAAGCTCCTTGTAGGGCACACGGGTAAGTCTGTGTAGAGCACTGGGCTTTGCAAAGGGTTGTCTGCTTAACGCATCAGCCACCACATTCCTAGGCCCTGGGATGTAGTGGATGTCAAATTCATATGGTGCCAGCTTAGCAACCCACCTTTGTTCACACGCATCCAATTTAGGTTTGGACAGAATATACGTGAGTGGGTTATTATCTGTCCAAACTGTAAATGGGCGGCCTTTTAGCCAGTGGCTAAACTTATCACAAACTGCCCAGCGTAGAGCAAAAAACTCAAGTCTGTGAGCAGGATACTTGGACTGTGCATATGTCAGTGACTTACTCGCGAAGGCCACAGGTCTAGCTATATCTGCATTCTCAGGGACCTGCGAGAGAACAGCACCCAGACCGTTACTCGATGCATTCACAGACAACAGGAACGACTTATTGAAGTCAGGATGAGCCAGGAGGACCTGATCAAGGAGCGCTTGTTTCAATCGTATGAAGGCCTGCCTGCATTCATCAGTCCAATCAGATGCTGTCAGCTTTCTTGTGACTTTCTTTTTAGCTCTGCCTTTACCATGACGTGGCACTTTGGGTCCAGTGGTCAGTCCAAACAAGGGCTTGGCAATGGCTGAGCAGCCCTCGATAAACTGTTGGTAATAGACAACCATGCCAAGAAATGACCTGACCTTGGACTGCGAGGGAACATCTGAATTGTCTTCCATAAGATCTTTCTCTGTCATTCCAGTGATAACCTGAACTTTCTCTGGGTCTGTTGCAATACCAGCTTCACTGACAACATGTCCCAAAAATCTCACTGACTCCCTCATGAAATGGCATTTCTTCGGCGCCAGTTTAAGGTTGTGCTGCTGCAGACGACCAAAAACCATCTCCAACCGCTGCAGCCCCACCTCTTCAGTGGGTGCAAACACCAGCAGGTCATCAAGGTAGCAGAGAAGACTTAAAAAGTTCTGGTCTCCAAAAACGCTCAGCATCATTCTCATAAAAGTGGCTGGGCTATTACACAGGCCTTGTGGGAGTCTATTGTACTCATAGAGTCCAAAGGGTGAGGTAAATGCCGTGAACCTCCGATCTTCCTCATGGACCTCCACATTGTAATAGCCAGATGTTAAATCAATCGTCGAGAAATAGGCATTCCCACCCAAGGCAGCGAGAGCATCAGCTTGGTGTGGCAGAGGGTGAGCATCTTTTATCGTGCGGGCATTGAGCCACCTGAAATCAGTGCAGAGACGCAAATCACCTGACTTCTTCCATACAAGCACAAGTGGGGAGGCAAACTCACTGCAGCTCACATTCCTCCATCTCATTCAGGACCTGCTTGAGCTTGTCATATTGATTGGGAGACAACCGTCTATAAGGCAACCGAAAAGGACGGTCATCACTCAGCCGGATCCTGTGCACAAATCCTGTGGCCTTCCCGCAATCCAACTTGTGTCTTGAAAAGATGGACTCATAGGTAGCTATAAGTTGTATGAGCTTGGCTCTACCCTCAGGTGTCAACTGGGGGAGTCAACATCTATGTCTACCAGGCCCAGTTCCCGGAGGACATTACTGCCCGCTCCACTGCACTCCAGATCACTGTTTATGGTCAAGCTGTCAGCGCTGTTTGCGTCATTCACTGAATCACCATCTGTCTTTAGTAGCTGAAGCTGCAGCACCGGGGTCTGGGTAGTTGACACTAACTGCTCATCATAATCAAAATCCTCCAATGCTACACAAGGGAAAACATCTGCCACCTTGGCATTGCGTCTCAGCGTCATTGGTTGCGTCAGTGTCTTCATTCCGCCACATCCAACAAGCACCACATCCACCTGGTGGAGTGAGTCACTTGACAGAACACCAGCATCACACAGGCGTGGTACAGCTCTTGAGGCCAGTGTACAAGCCATTGAACCACTGTCAATCATTGCCTTCAGGTTCAGTATATCATTCACATTAGCAGTAGTGTAAAACAAATCATCATTCGGGGCCACCTCATGCATATTTTGATAGATTACTTTTACGTCAGGCCCTTCTGAAGCACACGCACACGAATATACAGACACAACATCATCACAGTCATTCAGGGGGACATTATTAGGCCCATCACTCGTCCCCACCCCGCGTGGGCCAACTATTTTCCCTGCAGGTTGGTATGGCCCTGTTGCGCCAATCCCGCCGTTGGGGGAACCCGCTCTTGGGCTGAGGCCTGTGGGCACAATGCCCGAATGTGACCAGGAGTGTGGCAGAGGAAGCATAGTTGGTCATCACGACAATGTTGAGTTGTGCTGTGGTTTGCTTCCTGAGCAAGGCAAAGGCGGGTTCAACCTTCTCCGAAACCGTTGTTGAGGGCGAAAGCCAGGACTGCCCATCATCTGTTGCGGTCTCTGTTCAAGAACTCTTTCCAGCAATGCAATGACTTGGGCAAAGGGCTCAGATGGATTGTGAGAGGAAGCTGCCCCTGTAACTGGGTTCTGTTCAATGATAGGCTCCGATTGGATAACTGGTGCAGGCCTAACATCAGGGGAAACCACTGGAGATGACACTACCTGCTTCAGCGTGGCGACAGTGACTGGCGGACATGAAAGATGTTTGGCTTTGCTCTCTCTTTGGTGTTCTTCTAATCTCTCATGCACCTCACCAGCGGTCCATTGATGCAGGGGTTTGCACTTGAAAATCAGACAGAGTCCAGGATCAGGGCAATGCCGGATAAACATAGCTGTCACCTCACGAGAAGGGTCTTCTAGCTTCTTGCCCTGTCTCCTGACACAGTCCTCTGCTACGTCGCTGTTCAGTCTGATCCAATAGTCAAATGGTCTCTCACCAGTCAAAGGTAAGGTTGTGTAAAAGTCAGCTAATGGCATGTCTGAGTAAACTACATCACTAAAATGTTGTTTCAGAATGTCAAAAATTGGACCTGGGCCTTGGCTAAGGTCAATCTTGGAGTCACTACGTAACCCCACTCTGACAACATCCCGTGCCCGGCCCATGAGTTTATTCATCACCTCCTCAGACTGCTCTTGGGCACTAAAACCCTTCTTGCGCATATAAACCATCATAAGCTCCTCCCACTCTTGCACCGTACATTTCTCTGAACCATCCCCCCTGAAAAACCCAGGTGCCTTCACATCTGATTTCAGCATTAAGCCAAGGCTTGAAAAATCCCCAGCCCTGCTATTACATTGAGGACCAGGTGAGTCATCTATCACTCTGGTTGCTCCCAGACAGGCCACTATGCTTTCGCCAATAGACTGTCCCACCCGCTCAACAATATCTGCCAGTATGTCCACTGAAACCTCCCTGTTCCCCGAAGGCGAGGCTAGCTGAGAGCTAACAGAATTGGCACTGTCATTAACATCACTGTGTGTCTGTTGTGAGGTGGAGTGTTGCATGGGCGTAGAGGTAAAAGGGTGTGCTGTAGCTGGATGGTCTGCCAGCACAGGAAACCTAGTGAGTAGGCCTAACCCCTTCCCCTAACGACACCCCCACCAATACCCCTACCCCTACCAGCATAACCCAATCCATCAGGACTATCCATTATGTGTCAAAATAATGAAAATATACCCCAAAACAGTACAAGAAATATTGCACAAAAAACTATGAATAAGGAAATACTCCTCAAATTAAAAGCAAACAAATTGTAGATGACAATAACAAAATCTGCAATTCCCAGTCACACTACAATTCACAATGGCTCACTTATGTAGAAAAATACCATGCAATCACCTTATTCGCAGTACAATACTGCCACCGTGTGGCCAAACATGAAACTGCTAGGCATTAGAAAGGAAAAGAACGTCCTTCACGTAAATAACGATCTCTGAAATTGACCATAAAACCCTGCAGAGTGTGTGCTAAGGATGATAGACTATACAAAAATATCATACATAAATTTCCTAAGAGACCAACAGGTTACTGGCAGTAATATTCAACCTTTTTGCATGTGACTAGCCTAGCTATTTGTACCACAAGCAACCCCGTAGATTCTTGTAGCTCCAGACGTCGGTAGTCCTCCACATTGACGTCCAGCAGGCACAAGAAGAGGGTCACGGCACCAGTGTAACAGATGTCATGCGTTGTGTTGAAAGTAGACCACAGACACGGAGATTCAGTCGTGATGTTTACTGGTAAAGAAGATAGACTAACGTTACATCACTCGCAGTCCAACCTGGCAATGCTGCCACACTTGCGCGGGCAAGATAAACTGGGCGTAAACAGAAAGCATCTTTACAATAATGTACAGTATATAAAAGAAAACAGACATGTACCTGGTAAAGAAGATAGACTAACGTTACATCACTCGCAGTCCAACCTGGCAATGCTGCCACTATAAATATAGAGACACGTAGCCTGTGTTAGCAACAACAGAAAATATACATACTGTAATAAGCTAATGGTCTATATGTACTGGAGCGATGCAATAAACATTCAAGTGTGTTGTCTATCAACTGTCTATCAAAGTCTTGGTACATGTACACTGAAATATGTGACAAATATGCAAATAAAATAATAAAAATCTTAAGAATTATTAAGAGTATCAAACTCGTGACCTACCACTTGCGCGGGCAAGATAAACTGGGAAGAGCCGAACGCATCATTCCCCTAGTGGCTACTGGTTTCTTAAAGAAACAGAACACTATTTACATTTAACTGGCAAGTGGAAATATCAATCCTGTTA
>JAODXP020005843.1:0-11288 GCA_027497455.2 Sardinella longiceps | reverse complement strand
TACTTCGTTCAGTTACGTATTGCTGTCCAATGATGGTGGAATGATGCTCTGGATGTGCGTCTTGATTAGGCCCTCAAAACACTTCATCAGGACTGGAGTAAGTGCTACTGGCCTGTAATCATTCAGGTTAGAGACCACCGTTTCTTTGGTACCGGTATGATGGTAGTTGCTTTAAAACAAGATGGAACTATAGACAGTTTGAGGGACAGATTAAAAATGTCTGTGACCACATCTGTTAGCTCTGCAGCACAAAACTTACGAACCCGTCCTGGGATGTTGTCTGGATCTGTTATCACTCTGCTCAGTGACCTACAGACCTGTGCAGAGGTCAGTCGCAGATCCTGCTCTTCCCCACCAGGGGGCACAATAAGAGTTGCCCATGGCTCTGAATTGAGGGCTTCAAAATGTGCATAGAACTGGTTCAGCTCATCAGGTAGAGATGCAGTGGGGATGGTACCTTGCCTGCTTTTATGCCCAGTAATGTGTGCCAGTGTTGTAATGACTCTTCAGTCTTTCTTTGCATGACTTCTTTGCCCTCTTTCTGCTCTTGCGTACGTCATACCGAGCCTTCTTGTACCATCTCTAGTGATGCAAAAATGGTCAAATGTGTCACATTTACACAACACAATCAGAGCAACTCCCTCCGAGGTGCTGAAAACGTAAAATTAACATGTAAGGAGTAGCCCTACAAAATTAAGTGGTGGCACATTAGGACTGTGTTCGTGATGGTCTGAAACACAAGGAAATACCGTATGCATTTTTCCACACTAGTTTTTGGTCACTCATGCAAACTTGGCATAGCATCCCTCTGAGGAAAACCCCATTGCTCATGTGGCCCGTAAAAAAAAATGAGTTTGGAACCCCTGGCCTAACATTTTGGCATAAAAAAAAGTATATCTTTGCAACTAACCTTGGATCTGTTTTGACTTTCTTGGGGAGCCATTGAGACAACTGTATCTGGAAAAGCTTAAAAATGTACTAAATAAATTAGGCACAGAAAGGAGTCTGTGTCTAGAATTTTTCAGCCAAATTGAAGATGGCCTGCACGGATTTGGATGAAATTTTCAGACATATGAGTATAATGGAACAAGCTAGAACTGATTCGATTTTGATGGCGATCAGTGATCCAGAACATGACCTGGAATTTATATTGTGTCTGTGACCACATTGCCTTGGCGGAGGCTCTGCACTCTCTGAGCGCTTTTCTAGTTACTACTGAAACATTCAGTCTTATTCTCGCATTCTCAACCCCCAGGTGAATCAGCGGAATGAAGCAAACAACTAGAGTGATGGAGCAGCGAGAGGAGAAGAGGATAAGAAAGACTCTGCTGGAAATACAGGAGAGACACGAGGATGGTGAGAGACTTGCGTGTGTGTGTGTGTGTGTGTGTCAACGAGGTGATCAGTTCGATGGAGATAATGGCAAGGTGGTGGAGGCTTGAGTTGGTTGATGCAGGTGGTACTGGTGGTGGCTGGCAACCGGAGGTTGCAGGTTTGAGCCCCGCTCCACCTGACCCATCGAAGTGTCCTTGAGCAAGTTACCCTAGCCCCCAATTGCCGCCTGGTGAGCAGGTTGGCGCCTTGCATGGTTGACTCAGTGCCACCAGTGTGTGAATGGGGGAATGTGAGACATACATATGAGTTAATGTGTGTGCTCATAGGAGTAGAAAAGCGCTATATGCAGTAAATGCAGTCCATTTACAGTACCATCAAACCGGTCACCTCAGAGGCCTGATGTTCTAGAACTGAGTTGAGTATGACACAGTGATGTAAACTTCTCTAGCAAATGATATTGAATAACTGAAATGATGAGGTATTTAGTTGTACTCGTGTTTGATATCATGGAATGATTCTGCTGCTTGGTGGACTTGTGGAAGGATTCAACAACTACTTGATGTACTTGTCTTAATGTTTAATGTGGTGTGTGTGTGTGTGTGTGTGTGTGTATGTGTGTGTGTGTGTGTGTGTGTGTGTGTGTGTGTGTGTGTGTGTGTGTGTGTGGTTTCTCTCGGCTGCAGATCCAACAGTCCAGAAAAGCTTTAAGTCACAGAATACTGTAAGTAACTCATGAATACAACACCAACACACACATAAAGTACAACTTCTCACATACAATGCATTGCGCACACACACAATCACACAGGTGGCCTGACAGCTGGAACAATTATACAGCAAATTCCAGTTGCAGAGACGACACAAGTAGTAGGACACAGTATGTAGCAGTAGGGCTGTAACACCCAACTCACGATTTTTGATCTACGGTTCGATAAACCCCATGATTTTTATAATATCTTTTTGATAATTGTTTATGGCTAGAATAGGTTACAAGAGACTGCTGTATAATTATTTAACTTATATTAATAATTACTTTAGTCTGTTGAGTCTACCAGTCCCACATTTCACAAAATTGTGCACTGTCATGATTATGTATGTGACAAAAAAACTTGTGTTTTTGTATTTTAGGCCGTCAATTTCTTTGTAATTGCTGTGCTGTTGTGCAGCACCATAACATCTACAGCAGGTACATAGTGTGTGTGTGTGTGTGTGTGTGTGTGAGTGAGTGTGTTTGTGTATCTTTGTAGCAGATTCCAAAGTGTGTGTCTCATTGTAAAATCGAGGTTGTGTGGGTGAGACATAAGCATAGTATGTAGTGTGTGTGTGTGTGTGTGTGTGTGTGTGTGTGTGTGTGTGCAGGCATGTCCGTGGATGTAGGGTGTGTGTTGTGCATGTGCGTATAACCAAGTTGCAGATAAATGAGCTGAAGTCCCTCTGTTGTGTCTTCAGGCTTTGAGGTGGTGGGTCCACGTAGATCTGTAGAGGGTGTGGTAGGTGAAGATTTGGTCCTGCCCTGCTCCCTCCAACCCCCCAGCAGTGCAGTGGACATGGAGGTGATATGGAAGATGGAGGAGGGGGGCATAGTGCACCACTACAAACACCACCAGGATATCACAGACCAGCAGCACCAGGACTACAGGGGCAGGACAACACTGGACAAAGATGGACTGGCCAGAGGAGACCTCTCCCTGAAGATCACATCAGCCAGATTCTCAGATGTAGAGACATACACCTGTAAAATCATAATTAAGACCGAGACAAAGGAGGCACGAGTGTCTGTCAGAGTGAAGAGTAAGTACTTCATGATACAAACACAGAGAGGTGTTGCATATCAGCTGTCATCAGACCATACACGTCCATACACGAGCTGCGTGAAGTTGGCCCACCCTCAAACCCAAAATGCTGCAACACTGCAGTTTGTTTGTGCTGCGTTTGTGCTGGTTTGTGCTGCAAATATGTTTTCTGACATGTGACTTCACACAGCCCCCCCTCCACGTCCAAATCACTCCAAACCAGTCTCTATCGGATCTGTGTGAAGCAACCCCCCACCCCCACCCAAACCAAAAATGTTGAAATAGCACTGTTCGTTTGTACTGAAAATGTATTTTCAAATTACTCAAAAGCTTTGACGGGCACAAAACGAATGGCAGTGTTATTTCAGCATTTTGGGTTTTGGGGGGGGGGCAACTTCACACAGGTCCATACACGTCCTCAGTGTCTGACACTGAAAAATAACATAATTTGCTAGGGTAATGTCAAGGCATTATACACACAATGGCTTTTAAGTAGAAAAAGCTGTTAATGAATTTGCCCTGTCACTTTGTGTCTGTCCTTCAGGTTTTCGGGTGGTGACTCCAAATCGCCCTGTATTTGATGTGGTGGGTAAAGATCTGGTCCTGCCCTGCTCTCTCAAACCCAGCACCAATGCAGTGGATGAGGAGGTGAAGTGGCTGATTGGGACTCAAATAGTCCACCAGTACGAAAATCGACAGGACTGGCCAGACCAGCAGCTCTCAGCCTATAGGGGCAGGACAACACTGATCAGAAATGGACTGAACACAGGAAACCTCTCACTGAAGATCACATCAGCCAGACTCTCAGACACACACACATACAGGTGTTACATCGCACCTCAGACCGGATCGCCTGTTGAGGCCTCAGTGTCAGTCACCGTGGAGAGTAAGTAGGCTACCTGATGTGAATTGCATTTTATCATCTGTCTTATCAATCATAGAACACTCTGGTGCTACAAGCTAATAATTCCACATCATCACTTTCATTTTGCCAACACAAAATTGGAGTTGATCTTCTCAATTTTGTAAAAAGGCAGACAAAAAAGGTCTAGTTTGCCTTTTTACAAAAAAATGTTATAGTAGACTATGACCGTTTGCCATGTGGAGCAGCTAAGCTGAAATTTTCAGGAGAATTGTACACTTTAGTGATAAAAGCGTGAAATTTAGTACTCTTATAGCTAAAGATGGTGCAAAAAAAAAAAAAAAAAAAAATATTGGGCCACTTCAAATTTTCATTATGCCATTTTTTTCAAAATGGCTGCCTTCTTCAACTCTTTTACTGGCAGTTTTCCTTTTATCATGTTATATATCGTAATTATGGGCAAATTGTCCTATATTCCAAGGCCTAAATTATTATGACTGCCGCAGCGTAGCGGTCATATAATGATTGTCAAAGGTTTTTTTGTTTTTTTTTTCTCCCGTCATCTACTTCCTGAATTTTTGGTCAACGATTCCCGGGACACAGTAACACCGGGGCACATGAGCCTTGGTGGGCATGTAGCCCTAGTAGACTTCTACGGAAAAATTTCGTTTGGTCCCCGGGGGCCACTCCATCTTTGCGTGGCCCCCCGTGAAACCCCAAAAATGCAGTTTTTCCTAAAAAACTACCTGACCCGTGACATTGAGGATGATGAAATTTTTATGGAATGTTGGTCTCAAGAGCCTTCATCAACTTAGCTTATAACCAGTCATTTGTGATTTGCACCCCCATGGTAAAAAAAATAAATGCAATATTATACTGCTTCAATTGCCCCTATCTTTAGATCAGATGTTATAAACTGCACCAAATTTAATGTGTATGATGAACCTGACATCTTGTGGGAATATGTCAAGTTTTGTGGAATTTCATCCATGGGGGGCTATAAAATAAATTAATTTATATGTACATTTAATGACTGTACAACCATTGACCTGTAGATGGTGCTATTAAGTGAATGGTTACTGGGTTACAAAATTCAAATGATCATTTACATCATATGTGCTCATATATAACTACATACACACAAGCACACATGGGCACGGGTACACACACACACACACACACACACACACACACACACTACATACTGTACACACAAGCACACATGCGCATGGGTACACACACACACACACACACTCTTATGCTTGTACACAAAAGCAAACTCACTCATGCAGACACACATTTATAACATGAGAGAGATACAAACAAGTTGACAAGCATCATATATATGCAGAGAATGGGCAGAACTGAGCGCCGGTCATATTTTGTACCGCCATACGGTACATCTAGTTATGAAGGAATTGGAAAAACAAAAGTTTTTGCAGACTTAAATGTTTACTAAAGTGTGACTGTACATGGGGTTAAAAGCTCATTCCAGTCATCAAGTGCCCACGTGATCAATCGGGTACCTGATGTAAGGGGTATCTTAGGGTCATTTTGTCCCAAAGTCATTTTTGTGAATGAATGAATGAATTTATTTGGTCTATTTGATGTAAAAAAAAAAAAAAACATTGCATAGTAACATTAACCATACATTAAAAGAAATAAATAGACAGGGATATACAGTACACAAAAAAGCCCTAAGACTTATTTCCATTGTGGTTCCATTGTAACCTTCCTATTCCATCATCTAAGGTCTGAGTGCCCTTAAACTCATTAAATACATTGTACACTTCCCAAATATGATAGTCAATTTGTTTCAACTCTAATAATAAACATACCTTCCAAGATATGAGCCCCCAAAATGTCAAACATCTTAAGCAAGCTGTGAACAAATACTGTATTAAAGGCTTAATCTCTCCAAAAATAATCAACGCATAGGCCTACATAAGTAAGACATTCGCATCATTATCTCTGTGTGATGAGGCCGAATAGCGGAGAACAGGAGATCAGCCTCCTCGTATAACCTCTCCATCTGTCTGGCCCAGGTGTATGGGCTGGGCTTGGTAACTTCATCCCTCGTTCAACCTGCCCGCGCTGATCTTGTCGCCCCTGCTAGCTCCCATCACGAGTTTCATCACCGCCAGTAGCGTTGCTTTGCCATTTCCTGACTCTGCCATTCCCCGTGATGTAAAACTGACGTCCAGAGGGCAGTTGATCCAGCAGTGTTTTGAAGTTTAAGCCCTTTCAGCCTTGTGTTTGGCCCTTCGTTCGACATATTGATTGCTGAATTAAAGTTACAATTGTCCTTTTTTTATATATTTAGATTGAATTGTGAGTTCATATAAGTTAGTTTAAAGTGGAGAATACTTCACTCAGTCAGAGAACAAACAAACGTGGGTGCTCTGTGTCCGCCATCTTGTATCTCATGATGCCTTGATACCCATACATATATTGCTGCTTCATCTATTACATGTTGCTATGCCGACATTATTAGTTTATGGGGAGAGGCTAATTAACCGACAACTGGAATACATGCCATGGTCGTGGGTAGGACACCTGGAGGTGTATGTTTCATTAAAAGAATATTGTGTATTCAAAGACTCGCTGTCCATGTTGGCTGATTTACGATTAATATAACTAATGTAAACACTAGCGCTACTTCTTAAAAAAAAAAATTACAATTTTAGTTACATGATCCCAATATCATCTTCAGAAATATTGGCTATGTGCGCTTCATGTACAGTACATACAACATCCTCTATTTACAACTACAGCAAAAAGATACTATTCTAATACAATCATTTCTGCCATCATGTTGGCAACTCAATTGTAACTGGATCTACAGTGGTCTAAGTTCCAGTAGAAAGGAGGCCTGACTGTCAGACAGAAACTAGAACATAGGCCTGTAGCCCATTGCTGGATATAAAAATGAACTCTATTGATCAGGTGCACACATACTGTATGAGCAATCTCAGACAAACAAACACCTGCTTAGTCCGTGATGTTCACCAAGTATTTTAACTATTTGCTCGCCATGAAATCTGACACTGCTGTGGGAGTTAGAAAGGATTTTGGCAGTGTCAGTGTTGAAAAATATGTGACCGTTAGCCTAACATTGCCAGGATTGAAAAACTCTGCTTGACAATTGAATTTTTTTTCAAAAATGTAGAAATGTAATCAAAAAGTAATCAAATGTAATTAGTTACATTACTTTTTTAAAGTAATCAAAATAATTACACTACAATTACATTTTTCGGAGGGGTAACTTGTAACTGTAACGCATTACATTTCTAAAGTAACTTACCCAACACTGAGCCTACTCAGTATCTCCTCACTGTAACTGAGGTCTGATTGTTGTCTCTGTTCTCTCCAGCTGAGGGCTCCACTCCATTCATCACACCTGAGAGTGTGGGAGACGGCAGTGTGAGTCTGAAGTGTGAATCTTCAGGATGGTCCATAGAGCCTGAGATGAAGTGGCTGGACAGCAGAGGACAGAATATCTCAGTGAAACCCACATGTGTCCAGAGACTCCCAGAGGGCCTTAAAGTGATACAGGAGGTCACAGTGAAGGAGACGGATGGAAACAAGTTCCTCTGCAGAGTCACAAGCCCTGGACAGACCAGAGAAAAGGAGGTTGAAGTCCAAGGTGAGTGTCCTCTGTGGGGATGAGGGGAGCTGGGGATGGGCTTCACGTTCCAATTGACCAATTCCATCAGAATACGCCTTCAACATAATCAAATTTTCTGAACGATTCTGTCATTTCCCTGCCTGAATTAAATAACAATGTTACAGTATATGAATGTCTGCATGTTATTTTGTTCTGTCTTGTCTTGTCTGGCTTGCCTAGTTAGGAGTGTAGGGTAATGAAAGCTGAGGATGACCCATACCCTATTTCAAATCAGTACTTATCGACGATACAAAACCACATATGGGAATCGGAATCGGAACTAAAAAAGTTGGATTGGTGCATTCCTAGTGTAAACATAAAGTATGATTGTTTGCCTTTTTTCCACTCTAACTAATCACAAGTTGATAAGAGAATTGATTAGTAATTTGATTGATTGGCAGAATCGACATTGACATTGATAAAAATGTATCAAATAAAGAGTAGAGTAATGTGGTGCTCAGACAATTTTACATTACGTCTATGTCCCTATGGAGAAGACCATGTTTTCAAAAAAGCACTGTGGCACTTTTTGAATTTGAAGTCAAATTTCAGCTTCTGAGGCAACTGGAGGGTATCACCATATTCAGGTTAAACTGGACATGTACCAAATCTAACCCTATAACCACTAGAAAAGCTACTGTAGTTTGCTAGCTTAGTCCACGTTAGTCCATGTTAGATCTGGTCCAGGCCTAGTCATAAATCCCCCAGAATGCTGCTTCCTTGGGTTGTCAGTTTAGTGTGCATTTTGCCCCTCATGTTTGTATGTGTTTGTGGTTATATTTTGTCAGTTGTATGTATTTTTGCTATGTGTAGGTGTGTCAGGATGGGGCTATATAGCAAACTGCAGTACTGGCATCTGCACCTGGTCTTCTGGTGAGTTCCAGTTTGTATAATTGGAAAAATTGTTAGTGGTCATTTTTGCCATTGTGTGTGCATATGTCTTCAGGTCCAGAATAGCCTAATTCTCTTGCATCAAAAAAGGATAAAGTCTCTGCTGAAAATAATCATTTTTGATTCGAAAACAGATGCATGTCTTATTTATGTCTTATCACCCGGTGGAATGGAATACTGTTTTCTGATTGGCTGTCAGGGTGTCCGTTATTTCTAGATAACAGGACACCTGAGGCATTGTTGGGTTAAAAAAGTTTCACCAGCGTTCTATATCAATGCTCTTTAGAATGCAGCCTTGCGGATCTTCTTTCATATGAAAATAGTACCCCAACCGAACAGGATAACTTCTTTCTAAACGGAGCCACGTGTTTCTTTTATGTTTTAAACACTTGCTTACCATCTATACGTTTTAGTTGCAACCGGGTGATAAGCGGGATAACGGCCTTCGAGGTGTCCCGATATCAGAGAAATAATGGACTTCGCGTAGGCAAACAGCCCTTCGGCTTCGCCGTCGGGCTGTTCTTTGCCTTCGCGTCGTCCATTATTCGTCTGATATCAGGACACCTCGGCGGCCGTTATCCACTCACATGTTAATGAATGGGAAACATTGGTCGATACATGCCACAAATGTACCACATCATGCAGGCGGGGAAGTGACATGATCGATAAGAAGAATTGATAACGTTGGAGGTGTGCGATCTTGATGGAATTGGTCATTTTCAACCGGTTCTGAGTTTGAACCCGTTCTCGTTGCCCATCCCTAAATCCCTTAAATAAGCAATTGAAATATAGTAGACCTAAAAATAGCCGTGTAATAACTTGTTTCAGGCCTGGCTGTATGTGTCTCTCAACTCAAAAGTATAGGTACATAATATGTGGCAAAAATGAAGGCATATGCATACAGGGAAGGCAGATCTAAATTTGACTTGTGGAGAAAGTGATAGCCCTTACACATCTCTTGTGATATGATAAAACTCTGTTCATTTTTGTGTTCCCCATTAGCGCCTCAGTTTGGGCATTCAAGGCACCGTGACTGGAGAGCACCTTCATTTGGGCTGGCCATACTTGCTCTGTTGATTGTGATTTTTTACAGTAGCAGAGGTAAGTTGTGACGAGTTGCTGTGTTAAATTTAGAGTTAAGTTGCTAAAGTTGTTTCTGAGCACTGAATATGCAATGGTGCATTCAACCATAATTACCTTTAAATAATGAGCTTTTACTAGAACATAAATGGGATGATGATTTCTAAATGCAGCAAGTTCCTCTGACACCCATAGAGCCTAAATCAGATTGGGTGGCACTGTCCAAAGGCATCATGGAAAACCTAAAGTGATCCATAGCCTGGGTTATTGGCTGAACAAGGCCTGGATTGATGGTCAAACAGGGCAACACATGTATCCTCTGCAAAAGGGTGATGGGTGAACCATCAGATATCACATAATTGAACACATACTGTATGCTCTTTAAACACATTAGTTTCCATTGACTGAACAATGAACAGATATTCACTCTAAACATATTTATTTCCATTGGTCAAACAGATGTGCACCTTCAACAAATGAATGTCCATTTTCTTTATTTTTCTTCCAGAATATGAAAAAAGAGTGTCTGAACTAGTGGAAGGTGAGTTGGAAAGGACTGTCTTATGCTGTGTAGAATGCGATAAATGTGCTTTTATTGCTTTAAAGCAGTGTTTCCCACATATATATTAATCTATGGCGGGCCGCCATAGTTTCCTGAGGGCCGCCATAGTTCGTGCGATGGAAAAAAAAAAAAATAAATCCGCTATTCCAACACATATAGTCTAGTCTAGTCTACCACTGTTTCAGTTTGTCTCTTTAGTTTTGCATTGCTTTTCATTACCTATGTAGGCCTATCGCTTATTCAGGCCCTCTTTTAGGTGTTAAAATATAATAAAGCTCTTTATCTACAGCGCTGCGCTTCTCTGATCATGCTCACACACGCACTGACACACGTTGAAAGATCAGTCTTACGCGCAGACCTATGCCTCCGAAGCCTGAAGTAGGTTAGCCACAAATCAGTTACAAATAAATGACTAAGACGTCGCCTATGACTTGGCTGTTATTGTCAGTTGAAGACTGTAAGAAATATATTTTATCTATTTATCAAATGTCCGTTGGCATGTGTAAATCCGATGTCAGTGAAATAGCGTTCCACCAAGAAATAAAGTGCGTTATTTCTTAGGGATGTCGGAAACAAGCTTGGCGGGCATAGAAGGCTGCTAGCGTGGAAACATTTAATCAGAGATACTTTGAAACGGTCTCTGATATAATATTTGGTAAAGAGAACAATGTGTACGAATGCACCCTACCATAACTACTGCTCTACCTGTGCAGAAAGTAGCCTATCCGCCATATAGGCAGTTTACCACGCGAAAAGTTGCCTGAAAGTCTATTCAAGCTGATTTACGATCGCTATTTACAATTTGATGCCGGTTATAGGTAGCCTAATGTAGGCCTATGATATTTAGAATTAAGACAGCAAACGCAGTCCGTCACTCACTCCCTCTCTCAAGTGCGCTTGGTGCATGCTGCTGAGAGACACACACATGCTCTCTCCCTTCCTCTCTCTCTCTCTCCGTCTTGCATGTAGGCCTAGGCTACTGTGAATGCATTTGGGCTTATTCTGTATTCCTATGTGATTTTTTTTGTGTTGATAGGCCTGTAATCGTTTAAAAGCTAAAACTAAGATCAAATAGCCTGTGTTTGTAAAGTTTAAACG
>JAODXP020005842.1:0-7500 GCA_027497455.2 Sardinella longiceps | reverse complement strand
ACACAAACACAAACACAAACACACACGCTGTTGTTCATGTTTCATGCCAGACATTCTAAAGGAACACAACAGTGAATGACATACACACAGAGAGACAGACATACAACACACTCACCTCACTCACACACACACACACACACACACACACACACACACACACACACACACACACACACACACACACACACACACACACACACACACACACACACACTGTTGTTCATGTTTCATGCCAGACATTCTAAAGGAGCACAACAGTGAATGACATACACACAGAGAGACAGACATACAGTACACTTCACACTCACCTCTCTCACACAGCAATAAGATGATACACACACACACACACACACACACACACACACACACACACACACACACACACACACACACACACACACACACACACACACACATTTAGGAGGATCAGTCACTCTCAATTATATGCACAGATGGACTGGACTGGAGAATTAAAGCAATGTCTGTTTTGTTATTGTTGGATCATTCTGTATTATTTGTATTTGAACACAACAATCAACATTGTGAGTGGGTGGGTGTCTGTGCTCACAAGAGAGAGAAAGTGAACCAGTGTTGTGGAAGCTGATAGTATTTGTGTATTTAATCAAATTTGTATACTGTATCAATTATGCATTTTTCACCTTTGTTTACTTCATTGTGCATTGTGTGTGTGTGGGGGGGGGTGGTGGGGGTCTGTGTGTGTGTGTGTGTGTGTGTGTGTGTGTGTGTGTGTGTGTTCTGGATACGTTTGCACATATTTGCATTTGGGTGTATTCCTGGGGATTTTTTGTTTTTTTCATTTGCTCTGCCTCTGCTGTATTTGATAACATGTTGTGATTTGATATCCATTAATAAAGACTTTCTATGAAGAGTGTCATGGATGTTTCTTCTTTTATTTTCAGATCACTTCTCCATTGAGCACTTTCACCTTTGCCTCATGAATATGGATTTCTACATTATGCTGTGTGTGTTAGAAATGTGTGTATTTGATTCATGATTTCAGATGCTTTTCTACAGCTCTGTCTCCATCAGAGCCATATATAGAGATTAGAGGCTCTGTCATCCATTATCTCATACTGCCACCTAGTGGTTCAGAAATGTAACAGCATGTGTAAATACATCCAAAGGCTACATCTTGAATGGGCCAAAAAAGGCCAAATCCTGGAGGGTCTCCCACACTCTCCCCTGCTTTACTAAATGTGCTCCTGATATTTCCAGTTCCAGTCCATTCTGTTTGAACAGTTTGATTGCTTACAGGTTAGAC
Source organism: Sardinella longiceps (assembly GCA_027497455.2). Taxonomy (NCBI): domain Eukaryota; kingdom Metazoa; phylum Chordata; class Actinopteri; order Clupeiformes; family Clupeidae; genus Sardinella; species Sardinella longiceps. The sequence goes on along the minus strand of JAODXP020005842.1, from coordinate 6,218 downwards.
TCCATTATTGAAGATACACATCTGATGACAGATTTCACATAACACACATCTCTTTTGAAATGTCATGTGTTAAACAGTGTGTATCAGTGTGTCACTATGACGACCAAATGTTTACTCTGCTGTATCCATGGGAACCTTCTCTTGACTGCAGTAGGTTTGACCTTTGACCTGTGTCCAGTCACATAGAGTCCCCCACATCACGTCACACAAGACTGAAAAAGAGTGAGGAGGAGGAGGAGGAGAGACAAAGTGTTTATTTATTAAAGTGTTTATAAATGAACCCAACAAGTGATGGTCATTATGCCTGTTGGCTTTAGAAGTGGGAGGATTCATACAAAAGTCAAAACACCTGACTGACTGTGTAAACAAAGTAGCCCATGGTAAATGTAAACACACACCCATAGGACACAAGGGGGATCACCCATCTCTTCCCTGATAGCAGGAGGGAGAACAGAATGTGGGAAGGATGGGAGGGATCCTTGATGATGATGGTGGTGGTAGCACACACACACACACACACACACACACTGACTTTCCTTGATGATGATTATGGCTGCTTACGCGTCAGCACTGCACATGACACACACACACACACACACACACACACTCACTTTCCTTGATGACAGTAGTAACACACACACACACACACACACACTCACTTTCCTTGATGATGGTGGTACACACACACACACACAGACACACACACACTCACTTTCCTTGATGATGATGGTGGTAGCACACACACACACACACTCACAGACACAAACACACATGCACGCACACACACACTCACAAACACACACGCACACAAAAACACACACACACACACACCTTCCCACAGGTGCTGCAGACATAAGGCCAGTATGGATCTTCAGGTGTCTCTGCAGTAAAGACTTCTGGAAAAAGGCAATAATAAAAAAGGAATAACAACAACAAATAATTGATGTTAATAACCAGAGAAAAAGGGGGTGGAGTGTTGGGGAGTATACATACATCAGGTAGTGAGCTGACACATCTTTGTGTCCACTGTGGTATGTGTTTAGGTCACCCATAACAATGAATTTTTTTCCGTAATCTGAACAGTGTGGCCCAGGCCCCATTGAGATGTCTCAGATGCACTTAAGACGTCCAGACCCTTGTACGAAAGTGAGGCGTAGACCAAGCGGATGGTGATAGACGGGCTGTTCTATTCTGTTCTGTTTTGGACTTTGGGGTTTTGTCTTTTTCTCTAGTTTCTCCTACCTGTGTTTTCTGTCCTGATGTCTGATTCTATCTTGTCCTCCTGTGTCCTATGCCATTTACTTTGTCATGTCCAATTTCTAGTTTCACCTGTGTTCTATCTTGTCTTCCTGTGTCCTGTTTCGCCATGTGCTTGTGTTTACTCTTTGTCTTTGTCAACGCCCCCTTTGTATTTCTTCTGTGCTTCCTGGTTTGTCATGTGATCTCCTGTCAGTTCCTTGTTTGCTCTTTGTTATGGAATTCAGCAGTCGTGACTTTCGTACAGCATGTTCCCGTTCATCTATGGGTACGTATGTTACGTCAACGTTATGTCATTTGAAAGCACCACTTGCCCGTAAGACACAGGATGGTCAGTGGCCGAGATCCCACACCCTTGTGTGAAAGTGAAGCTTAGACCAAGGAGATGGTTATGATGGTTAGGTTATTCTATTATGGGTTTTCTGATGTTTGTGGAGGTCCCACTTTTGATGAAAGGCCCTCCCACATGTCCCTCCCACACTGATGTGTCTTTTCTCCTGTATGAATCATCAGATGTCTCTGGAGGTTCCCAGCATGTGGAAAGGCCTTTGAACAGTAAGAGCAGCAATATGGCTTCTCTCCAGTATGCACCCTCTGGTGTCATTTGAGCTTGTAAGGTGTAGCAAAAGTCTTGCCACATTCCAAACACAGATGTGCATGGACTTCCTCATTGGTGTTGGATGCTTCCTCATTAGTGTTGGACTGATCTGGCTTCTGCCCAGTAGACTTCTGGCTTCTCTGGTGTTGCTTGAGATCCCACTTTTGATGAAATGCCTTATTCCCACACGTCCCACACTGATGTGTCTTTTGTCCAGTATGGATCTTCTTGTGTTTGAGATTTGAGATTACTGGGCTGGCTGGCTGAAACCCTTTCCACACTCTGAGCACCGATGAGGCTTTTCTCCAGTGTGTGCCAGTTGATGTGTGGCCAGAGAAGATGGCTGACTGAAACTCATCCCACAGAGGACACAGAGATGGGGCTTTTCCCCAGTATGGATCTTCAGGTGCCTCTGCAGTCCAGACTTCCGGAAAAAGGCCTTGCCACATTCCCAACACTGATGATGATGATGAGGTCTTTCTCCTGAATGGAGTCCCTCATCAGAGTTGGATTGATCTGACTTCTGCCTATAATGGGTTGTTTGGTGTTGCTGGAGGTCCCACTTTTGATGAAAGGCCCTCCCACATGTCTCACACTTGTGTGGCTTTTCCAGCCCACTTTCAGCTTAGGGTGTGTGTGTGTGTGTGTGTGTGTGTGTGTGTGTGTGTGTGTGTGTGTGTGCGTGTGTGTGTGTCATCTCTCTCTCTCTCTCTCTCTCTCTCTCTCTCTCTCTCTCTCTCTCTCTTCTCTCTCTCTATCTATCTATATCTGTAGTTCCTCCTGCTAGTGTCAGTCCGTGTTGGGTGAGGCCAGGAGGGTGAAGAGCAGGGTGTGTGTGTGTGTGTGTGTGTGTGTGTGTGTAGAGAGAGAGAGAGAGAGAGAGAGAGAGAGAGAGAGAGAGAGAGAGAGAGAGAGAGAGAGAGAGAGTCCAGTGTTGGGTGAGGCCAGGAGGGTGAAGAGCAAGGGGCTCAGCAGCTCAGCACAAATGCATCCCTGAGGTGACCCTGTGTTCACTGGGACAGACAGACAGCCAGACAGACAGGCAGGCAGGCAGGCAGACATATGGAGAGACAGACAGATGGACAGATAGATAGAGAGACAGACAGAGAGGCAGACATATGGAGAGACAGACAGACAGACAGGCAGCCAGCCAGAAAGACAAACAGACAGATAGACAGACAGACAGACACACACACACACACACACACACACACACACACACACACACACACACACACACACACAGGGGCTCAGCAGCTCAGCACAAATGGCCCCCTTGAGGTGCTCACTGGGACAGACAGGTAGACAGACAGACAGTCAGTCAGTCAGACAGGGGCCCATGTAATGTAATGTGTGTCTGCTGCTGCTGCTGCACACTCTGACTCTCTGCTGCCTCCTAGTGGGGAAGTGCAGCAGGACTGATCCAGTTGCAAGTGCCAGTAGTATTTATCCACCTTCAGTCAGCTCAGCTTCTCCACCTGTTGCTGCTGCTGTGATGAGGCCCCTAAATGAGGCCCCTAAACAATGTCTGCACCCTGAGCAGACACGGCATAGCCAAAGGATCTGCAGCACTGTGTGCCTGTAGGAGTCAATCTGATAACACCAGAGGTGAGAGACTGACTCCAGATCAGCCTTGTGTGCCATTCCCCCTATGATCCCCTATTAACACTGATCAGTGGTGCCTGTGTGGATTGCTGAGTTTGGTGTTCCTGTGAGTGGGAACATGTAATAAATGAGGTCCCTAAACAATGTCTGCACCCTGAGCAGACACAGAATAGCCAAAGGTTCAGTCCCAGACACATCCAGCACTTACACCATGTTACTGTTTCTTTAAGGAAATACACTCAAGGCTGAAGGATGGACTTTAGTTCTGATGGCTTATCTAAACTATCATAAACATTTATGACAAGTTGCCACAGGAACACACTGTTCACTCTGAAACTATTAACCAGTCCATTTGGGTTTGCTTTTGGTGCTTCAAACATTTCATGGTAAGTGAACTTAATGTTATTGTGAGGAGAGATTTTCAAGTTTAATGGTGAAAATGGAAAAATGATGAATTCATAACTTGTGTGCTTTTCCGGAATATGAATATCAATGTTCTTTAAGCAAAAGCGTATAGACTACGGGAAATTGTTACGGTACTCTAGATAGGGAGTGGAGTCTGATGTCTTCTGAATTCGCTACATAAAGAATAATTCTCCTCACAGATGAGATTCTTCAAATGTTTTCAGTAGTTATTCGGGGAAAGAAATCAGTATTTTATTGCTGTTTGACCGAAAGTGTTGAATGTTGACCTCTGATTTCCTGCCTGTTCCGTGTCATGTGACCCCATACTGGAACACGTCTTTCCTCTTGTGCCTTTGACTCCAAACATGGTGTTGGAATCTAGCAGATTTAGAAATCAGCTGATTGGCTCCTACTGGTGATAAATTGTAGTGGTAGAGAAGAGGGTTTATCCCCATTTCTCCCGTGGTAAAGTGACCCTGAAGTCTGTGCCTGTATTACAGCCAATTCCCACATCACATCTTTGAAAAGGGGCGTCACTAGAAACTGTGGGCCCTATCACAAATAATCATTTTGGGCCCTCCACACATTGATTTGAATTTTCAGTTTTTCTCTTGGACCCCGCCTTTCAGTGACAGGCCCTTGAATCATCCTAACTTTTCTCCCTCTACTAACGCCGCCCCTGCACATCTTTGAAAGACTTTTGTTTTTAACCAGGGAGCAAAATCTGTACTTTTTTACTGGTTGAAGTAAGTAAACTACTGAAGCAGGGCTGGTCAAGGATATAGAGACTTTATATTTACTGGACTGTATGAAGTCTGTGCCTGTATTAGTCATTACTCACATGACATCACATCTTTGAAATCTGTACTTTTTACTGCTTGGCCTTCTGGAACATGTCATTCCTCTTGTGGCTTTGACTCTTCTCATCAAGTCTGTGTCTGTATTAGAACTAAAGCAGGGCTGCTCAGGGATAGAGAGACATCATCTTATTTACTGGACTGCATGTGTGAGGGGTAGTAGGCTGTGCCTACTGGGTTTGCACTGAGTCAGTCAGACCATCTAAAGGTTTTGCATTTGTTGCTCCCAAAAGCTCATTAACTGTATCTGTGTTGGAGAGATATTTGTGTTTTGCTCTATGACCAGAGAGATTTAAAGAGTTGATTTCCAGTGAATACCAGGAAGTGTTTTTATCACTTGGACATGAGCCATCTTTGATACAGTCCAGTGCAGTACAGAGACTGAATGCAGTGTCTATATGGAGTTATATAGTAGATTAATATGGAGGTTATATCCACAGAGACTGAATGCAGTGTCTATATGGAGTTATATAGATTAATATGGAGGTTATATCCACAGAGACTGAATGCAGTGGCTATATGGAGTTATATAGATTAATATGGAGGTTATATCCACAGAGACTGAATGCAGTGGCTATATGGAGTTATATAGATTAATATGGAGGTTATATCCACAGAGACTGAATGCAGTGTCTATATGGAGTTATATAGTAGATTAATATGGAGGTTATATCCACAGAGACTGAATGCAGTGTCTATATGGAGTTATATAGTAGATTAATATGGAGGTTATATCCACAGAGACTGAATGCAGTGTCTATATGGAGTTATATAGATTAATATGGAGGTTATATCCACAGAGACTGAATGCAGTGTCTATATGGAGTTATATAGTAGATTCATATGGAGGTTATATCCACAGAGACTGAATGTAGTGTCTGTATGGAGTTATATAGATTAATATGGAGGTTATATCCACAGAGACTGAATGCAGTGTCTATATGGAGTTATATAGTAGATTAATATGGAGGTTATATCCACAGAGACTGAATGCAGTGTCTATATGGAGTTATATAGTAGATTAATATGGAGGTTATATCCACAGAGACTGAATGCAGTGTCTATATGGAGTTATATAGTAGATTAATATGGAGGTTATATCCACAGAGACTGAATGCAGTGTCTATATGGAGTTATATAGATTAATATGGAGGTTATATCCACAGAGACTGAATGTAGTGTCTGTATGGAGTTATATAGATTAATATGGAGGTTATATCCACAGAGACTGAATGCAGTGTCTATATGGAGTTATATAGTAGATTAATATGGAGGTTATATCCACAGAGACTGCATGCAGTGTCTATATGGAGTTATATAGATTAATATGGAGGTTATATCCACAGAGACTGAATGCAGTGTCTATATGGAGTTATATAGTAGATTAATATGGAGGTTATATCCACAGAGACTGAATGCAGTGTCTATATGGAGTTATATAGATTATTATGGAGGTTATATCCACAGAGACTGAATGCAGTGTCTATATGGAGTTA
>JAODXP020005841.1:0-7500 GCA_027497455.2 Sardinella longiceps | reverse complement strand
TGCTGATTGGCTAAACCGTAGAGTAACCGAGGGAAAGGCATGGTCCAGACTACGTACGGAGATAAAATGTTTAGTGGACGTACGTAGGATGACATCGCCAGGCTGACAATAAGGGGCCAGAAAAGTCAAATGTAAGGGACAGCTGGAGGACCAATTTGCAACTTATTAGATCAATTGGCTACATGTTCGGGTACGAAAAGAGCCTCCCAGAGTGGCAGTGACTCTCAGAAGTCAAGATGGGCAGAGGATCACCAGCTCCCCAAATACTGCGGCAAAAGTAGTGGTGCAAGATCAGAAAGGAGTTTCTCAGACAAAAATTGCAAAGAGTTTGAAGTTGTCTTCATCTACAGAGCACATCATCATCCAAAGATTCAGAGAATCTGGAACAGTCTCTGTGCATGAGGGTCAAGGCTTGTGACGTGTTTATGTGTGTGTGTGTGTGTGTGTGTGTGTGTCCCTAGGGTCTGACGGACACGGCTGTGTGTATCCTAGCAACAGCGTCGCGTGAGCACGAGCAGAGGGGCGTGACGGGCGCGGTGGGCGGAGTTTTGAGGCAGTTGCCCCCGGCGGTGGTGAAGCCACTCATCGTTGCCACGGAGGCGACCTCTAACGTCCTGGGCGGAATGCGGAACCAGATCCAACCGGACGCACGACAGGAAGAGACGCAGAAATGGCGTCTGGGGGAGGAGTGACCAGTCGTGAGACTGGCCAATGGCAACGCAGCATCATCTGACTGGCCAATGGAAACGCAGCATCATATGACTGGCCAATGGGAACTCAGCATTATCTGACTCTGGCCAATGGCAACGCAGCATCATCTGACTCTGGCCAATGGGAACTCCGCATTATCTGCTGCTAGCCAATCAGATTGTGATATTTACGGCCCTGCTATAACTTTGGACTCAACTAGCTTCTTAATGTATGACGCTCTGTCTATTGTGTGTGGAGCAATGTGTGTGTGTGTGTGTGTGTGTGTGTGTGTGTGTGTGTACAGCAATTGGAATGAGTGTAGTTATAAGTGGGTGTATGTGTGTATACTGTATGTATGAAATTGTGTGCAGTTGCCAGTATGTGTGTGTGTGTGTGTGTGTGTGTGTGTGTGTGTGTGTGCAGGTGTGAGACTCTGTAAGTGTGTGTGTGTGTGTGTGTGTGCAGGTGTGAGACTCTGTGAGTGTGTGTGTGTGTGTGTGTGTGTGCTGGTATAACACTAAAGGTCCTTAAGGTTGTGAGGCTCACAACGCCTGGTTACTGCCTCCAGTGACAGTCTATGCTTATGTGTGTGTGTGTGCGTGTGTGTGTCGTTTGCGGTTATATGTATATTTGACGTAATCTATAACGTGATGTCTATATAACAGTTAATCACATATGCATACTGTGTGTGTGTGTGTGTGTGTTTGATGTAATAACAGTTAATCACATATGCATACTGTTGGCAAGAGTAATATGGAAACTGTACTGGAATGCACGCACGCACCGAGACACACACACACACACACAGATCTATGTGTGGAATGTCATGTCTTGTACATAAATGTACAGTTAATTTTTCAGACACACACACACACACATACACACACACACACACACACACACACAGAGATCTATGTGGGGAATGTGTCTTGTACATAATTAATTAATTAATTAATTAATTTGTCAGATTTCTATGAAGGCTGTAAACTCAGAAAGGGAAATAAAACATTTCATGTCTGTCACAGGTGTGTGTGTTTGTGTGTGTGTCTGTCACAGGTGTGTGTATGTCTGTCATGGGAGTGTGTGTGTCTGTCACAGGTGTGTTTATATGTCTGTCACGGGTGTGTGTGTGTGTGTCACAGGTGTGTGTGTGTCTGTCATGGGAGTGTGTGTGTCTGTCACAGGTGTGTTTATATGTCTGTCACGGGTGTGTGTGTGTGTGTGTCACAGGTGTGTGTGTATGTTTGTCACGGGTGTGTGTGTGTGTGTGTGTGTGTCACAGGTGTGTGTATGTCTGTCATGGGAGTGTGTGTGTCTGTCACAGGTGTGTTTATATGTCTGTCACGGGTGTGTGTCACAGGTGTGTGTGTGTCTGTCATGGGAGTGTGTGTGTCTGTCACAGGTGTGTTTATATGTCTGTCACGGGTGTGTGTGTGTGTGTGTGTGTGTGTGTGTGTGTCACAGGTGTGTGTGTATGTTTGTCACAGGTGTGCGTGTGTTTGTCACGGGTGTGTGTGTGTGTGTCTGTCTGTCACGGTGTGTGTGTGTGTCTGTCACAGAGTGTGTGTGTGTGTGTGTGTGTGCGTGTCTGTCACGGGTGTGTGTGTGTGTCTGTCACAGAGTGTGTGTGTGTGTGTGTGTGTGTGTGTGTGTGTCTTTCCACACCACCACTGCTCCTCTGATCCCCAAGGTAGTGCTGTGTCATAGGTGTGTGTGTTTGTGTGTGTGTGTGTCGAAGGAAGTGCTGGACATACGGGGGACAGTTGAGGTGTTAAAGTCATTGAACTCTAATGATTCCTACAAACAGGCATGAATGAGCTGTGCCTGTTTACAAAAACCTGTCACAGACTCACAAAACATCTATAATATAACATCTATCCTATAAGAAACAGTAGGCTTACTGGCCAGCCAAAACACTATCCCAATTAAAGTTAAAGCTTCTTTTAAACTTAAATCTTAAAATGAAAATTTCAGATGGAAAAATATTATGAATATTTTATAATATTTCCAAAATATTAACCTAATAGGCTCATGCCATCTCCATTAACACAACTAAATTATGCGTATTTAAATAAAACAAACAAAAAATAGTCCACTCATCAAAATGCAGACTGTTGTGACAACCCATGACATTAAACGCAGAATTAAATTGTTTAAATGGGAAAAAAATGCCAGAACGCCAAATTTGGGCTTCTTCCTGAAAAACAGTATTTGCTACTAAATCAAACCAGACAACCAGATCCATTGGTAACTTGCTTGAGAATAACATTTCCCACATTTTGGCAAGGAATCTGCAGTTTGGCAAGTGATCTGCAGTTAGGCTAAACTTGGCAAAAGTCACCACACAAATAATATAGAGTAGACCTACAATAAGTTTGATCATCTTCCATTTGCTGGTAGGGAGCATCCTAATGCAATTTAGGCTAGGTGGACCGCTTGCACTTTCCTTTGCTGGAGCAGCATCTAGACTAACTAATCAAGGAAACATTCTATGCATTATTAACTGTGAGGTCCAACATATTTTTTAACTGACGAACTGGCCCGGACAAACTTTAACTTTCTAAATTCAGAAGATTTCTGCAGTAAGAAGCCGGAGGTGATCCGAGCTCGGCGGCGGCAGAGCGGCTTTGAGTTTGAGACGCACTTGTGGAAGATGACGGTGGTTGTCAAGGACACCAAACAAACTGACACTGGCTATTTGCCCGGGCGTTAGTTCGTTAGTTAAAACATGTCGGACCTCACAGTTAATCTCCAGTCTCTGCAGTTCGAGGTTGGCCTGACTGAAGACGAGAGAAAACAGATTTATCTGCGCTCACGATGTGCTGTTTACATGGACTGCATCTGTGCGCACGCGTTGTTTTACTGCAAACTTGCTGAGAGCCTCAGGTATCAAGGAATCTGGCTTTCCATCCAACTCGTTTGCAGTTCACATTCGCACTATTAAAAACACCGCTTAAGAACAGTCGCACTGACGTGCGTTTCCTTCAGCTGTGTAATGCGAATAAAAAGGGAACATTGCATGCGCTAAAATGACGTGCTCCGACCAGCTGTGGGATCAGGTGTAAACTAACGTAGCTAAGCGTCTGGACAGAAATGCGGAAGGCTCTGCGAAAATACGCGAGTTAAACTGTTTCCATCCAACTTGAGTCACATAGACTAATGCCTTAGTCGCATTAAAGTTAAACCACCTCTCTAGATTAGATAATTGCATTAGTTGAAATGTGAGAATTTACAGTGTTTCCATCCGAAGATCTGTTATTTAGCCTACATAACTTAAATGCGAATTAGAACTTGTTACGTGGGGCTTAACTGCCATGACAGCAACATAGTTTTCCATCCCCGCCAGGACAAATATTTGGAAGCTGCAGGTCCGATCAGATGCGGCACAACGGCGGCAGTTGACGGTGGGAATCATTGGCGGCGGTCACGTGGGTAAGCAGCTGGCTCGCGTCCTACGGAAAAGCTTCAGCATCAAAACGGCCGACATCAAAATTTCATCCAGAAGACCCGAAACTCTGGGTAAGCTGCGAACATTAAAGCCATTAAATTACATTTATTTACTATTTCTTGGGTCTTCCTGTCAGAGACAGGAACAGGTGCAGCTCCTTTTAAATTCACGGATCCTGTAATAGGCGGCCCATAGGGTATTGGCCTGGTCAAGAAGTTGCAGTACAAACAGTAAGCCTAAGAAAGCAGATAGTTTTGAACCTTCATCAGTCTTTTCAAATGTATCTCTCGCATACACTGACTGAGGTGTCATTTATCAGCACCAAAACTGTATTTAGTTTATAGGCTATTGTTTATAACCTGTAACATCAGAACAATCATCATGGCTACACTGTTACATTGACAACATGACTGAACAATTTGATTTGAACTGTTTGATCCACACACACAATGACAGAAGGACTTGTCCTTCTGATGGGCTGACATGTTTATTGACACAGATATTTAATTTTGAGAGACCAACAGAGGCCGGCTTCTGCAGGCCTGGTGTTTAGCCATTTCTCTGAATTGCTTGTAGGAATTACGCTTTTGCAAATAGTGAGTTTGATTGAAGAATTGTACCAAAGTGACAGAAAAACTGTAATGCAATGAGAAAAATACTTTCTCGTTTAAATATCAATTCAATTCAATTTTATTTGTAGAGCGCTCAAATACAGTGCATTGTCTCGTGGCGTTTTACAGACAGTACAGGAAGCAGCCAATAGGTATCATATAGTGTAGTGTAAAAACAAAAATGAACCGAAACCAAAAATATATTTCAAACTATTCCAAAAGATCTAATCTGACATAGGCTAGAACTAAAGATAAGGGCATGTTCACACCAACACAGGTAATATTTATCCAGTTAGCCCTTCCGTTCACATTAGAATGGAGGATTCTGGAACTGAAAAGGATTCCTAAAATGATTGCTGAGGTCGATTTCAAAAATGATTGCTGAGGTGGATGAATATAAAATTGTTGTGTAATGTGGATGCAAAACGTTCTGAAAATATGAGTGGATGAAGATCGTTTTCATTGTGAATATGAATCTAGGCGGTACAGCATAAAAGAACCTCAACCCTTACCCTAAACCCCACTACCTGGAAGGCATCATTGAGGGCAAATATTACCAAAGCAGGGTTGCCAACACTCACGCATCTCGAGTGACAGTCACTCTATCAACGTCAATCTCACGGTCTCACTCTGAAGAAAAAAATGTCACTCTAAATTTGACATTTTTCCGAGTATCTTTTTTTTCACTCAAATGCAATACATTCGGATTTAAAATGCACCAGATTGCAGGAAATAGCAACTAATTTTTTCAAAAATTTCTTGGGTGAGAGCCTCCTAACACCCCCCCACCCCACCCCATTACTTCTCTTTACAAATATCCATATTTTTAATTGGATATTCACTTCACTGTTGTGTTACATGTATTGTTCACAATACCAAGAACACTACTTTGAAGGTCATGATGCAGATGCTATGGTGTTGGGCCCCCGTCGGACCATGTCTCACTCCAAGCAATTTTGAAAAGTTGGCAACCCTGCCAAAGATGGAATCTTGGGATAGAACATAGAGCTGTGGGAACATAGACACACTGCTGTCGTATGCATGCACATGTTTCGACAGTAGACAGATAAGCAGAAGAAGATTGCAAAACGGCAGCTAACACTAACAGAATGGGGCATGTCAAAATGAAACCTTATCGATATGGTGTTGTTTTGACATGCCCCATTTTGTTAACCTTAGCTGCTGTTTTGCTATCCCAGTGTGCCTTGAAATTCGCTATCAAAAGCGCTTACCACTATAAAACAGGAGCGTTACCTGTTCATTCACTTCAGATAATTTCTTTAATGTAGAAATATAGCTTAGAAACAGTTCATTTACTGTAAAGGTGTTGTATGTGTAGGCAGTGTTGAATAGGTGTAGTCAGTGTTGAGTAGGTGTTGTATGTGTAGATGGTGTTGAAAAGATGTTGTATGTGGTGTTGAATAGTTGTTGTATGTGTAGGCAATGTTGATTAGGTGTTGTATGTGTAGGCAGTGTTGTATGTGTAGGCAGTGTTGAATAGGTGTTGTTTGTGTAGGCAGTGTTGTATGTGTAGGCAGTGTTGATTAGGTGTTGTATGGTGTTGATTAGGTGTTGTATGTGTAGATGGTGTTGAATAGGTGTTGTATGTGTAGGCAGTGTTGAATAGGTGTTGTATGTGTAGATGGTGTTGAAAAGATGTATGTGTAGGCAGTGTTGAATAGGTGTTAACTATAGGCAGTGTTGAATAGGTGTTGTATGTGTAGGCAGTGTTGAATAGGTGTTGTATGTGTAGACGGTGTTGAATAGGTGTTGTATGTGTAGACGGTGTTGAATAGGTGTTGTATGTGCAGTGTTGAATAGGTGTTATATGTGTAGTGTTGAATAGGTGTTGTATGTGTAGGCAGTGTTGAATAGGTGTTGTATCTGTAGACGGTGTTGAATAGGTGTTGTATGTGTAGACGGTGTTGAATAGGTGTTGTATGTGTAGACGGTGTTGAATAGGTGTTGTATCTGTAGACGGTGTTGAATAGGTGTTGTATGTGTAGACGGTGTTGAATAGGTGTTGTATGTGTAGTGTTGAATAGGTGTTGTATGTGTAGTGTTGAATAGGTGTTGTATGTGTAGTGTTGAATAGGTGTTGTATGTGTAGACGGTGTTGAATAGGTGTTGTATCTGTAGACGGTGTTGAATAGGTGTTGTATAGGCAGTGTTGAATAGGTGTTGTATGTGTAGTGTTGAATAGGTGTTGTATGTGTAGACGGTGTTGAATAGGTGTTGTATGTGTAGACGGTGTTGAATAGGTGTTATATGTGTAGTGTTGAATAGGTGTTGTATGTGTAGTGTTGAATAGGTGTTGTATGTGTAGACGGTGTTGAATAGGTGTTGTATAGGCAGTGTTGAATAGGTGTTGTATAGGCAGTGTTGAATAGGTGTTGTATCTGTAGACGGTGTTGAATAGGTGTTGTATAGGCGGTGTTGAATAGGTGTTATATGTGCAGTGTTGAATAGGTGTTGTATGTGTAGGCAGTGTTGAATAGGTGTTGTATGTGTAGACGGTGTTGAATAGGTGTTGTATGTGTAGGCAGTGTTGAATAGGTGTTGTATGTGTAGACGGTGTTGAATAGGTGTTATATGTGCAGTGTTGAATAGGTGTTGTATGTGTAGTGTTGAATAGGTGTTGTATGTGTAGGCAGGGTTGAATAGGTGTTGTATGTGTAGTGTTGAATAGGTGTTGTATGTGTAGTGTTGAATAGGTGTTGTATGTGGTGTTGAATAGGTGTTGTATATGTA
>JAODXP020005840.1:0-11324 GCA_027497455.2 Sardinella longiceps | reverse complement strand
GATACTGTGCAATAAATCCTATACAACTAAAATAAGACGCAGACAGACAGACAGACAGATAAAGTAGTGCAAATTCGAGTTCAATATGGCAATGGCTTTTAGAAAGAAGTTGTCCCTGAGTTTGTTTGCTCTGCCTGTATGAACGCGTAGTGCAAGCCAAAAGGCAACAGGTGGAAGCTGGGTTGAGCATTGTGCTTTAGAGTGTTCCTGGCCCTGCTGAGACAGCGGGAGTTGAAGATGGTGAATATGGAAGGCAGAGGATAGCAAATGATTCTCTGTGCAGTGTTGGTCACACTCTGCAGTCTCTTCCTGTCAGCCTCTGTGCAGCTGGAGTGCCACACTGACACAGCGTAGTAGGTCAGCTGGCTCTCGATGGTGGAACGGTACAAGGTCACTAGCAGGTAGGTGTGTATTGTTCCTTCCTGAGGACCCTTAGGAAAGTGTAGCTGCTGCTGAGCCTTCTTGGCCAGTGCTGTGGTGTTTACTGACCAAGAGAGGTCTGCAGAGATGCGAACCCCAAGGAACTTAAAGGACTCCACCCATCTCGAAGGTGGAACAGTACCTCTGGTAGAAGGTCACAAGTAGGCGGGTGTGGAAAAAAGTTGTTGACAACCATCTCCACAGTGATCCAGGTGTCCACATCCATCTCTTGACTATGCATGTCCTATGCCCTAGAAGTTTGGTCGTAAATCTTTGCTGGATGCCAAGTTGCGACAACATAAGGGTTGTTGGTTTGGCAATAGCAACGAAGTGGGCAGCGATTTGAATTTCTTCATCGCTTGAAGTAGGCGGTTGAAGTTGTCCCTGATGCTGATAATAGAAATCGTCTTCGCCATTTTCAAACCAGAAGGGCTAGGCCTACAACTGAACAACTGTGTTGGTGATCTAGGAGAGACAAACAAAAAAAATTAAACATTAGGCGACATCTAATTCTGTCCAAATCAGTCAGGCTCATGACCATACCACTCTTATGTCAAACAGGACATTTTATTGGCCTTCACAGGACATATTGGCCATATCAGTGTAAAAGAAAATGCAATGAAAACCTATGCTCCTGTATGCTCAGCTTTGCTGGAGGAATTTTGTGACATCATCTCTTTATTTAGAATGTTAATAAATGTAGTTACAAAAATAGCTATAAATATTGTTCTTTTGTATGAAAAGTTGATTTTTCAAGACAAATCACTACTCACTATTATTTTGCTTAATTTTCCCTTAACTTGTGCAAAAAAAAAATATATATATATTAACCTGAAACTTATACTTTAACCATCTTATTTCATCGTAACATATCCGAAAACAAGACTTAACATCATTTTGGGCGGGCTTCTGCTTTAACAACAATGTTCTTAATGTAGGCTAGCCTAGGTCATTTATTTGAATATAAATCAATGGCGTTCATTGTAGGGCTCAATATCCGTGCTGGTGATGAGACTGTTTACGCACCTGAGTATTCACAACTCGTAAACCCTAAAATAAAGTAATGTATTGCGTTGCCCCCTTTATATTTGGTGCCCTAGGCGATCGCTTAGGTCGTCTGTGCCTAGAACCGTCCCTGGGGCATGGATAAATGAAGCGAGAGGGGCTAAAATGACGCTAGAAATGTCCGTCGTGACATAGATGTTGAAGGTTGATAACAGTGCAGGCGGTCGCAATGGAAAGTAAGTGCTTTTGCTTAGGTTCATGTCATCTGTTGCCATCCATTCAAAAACAAAAACTGACACGTGTGTGTGTGTGTGTGTGTGTGTGTGTGTGTGTGTGTGTGTGTTTGGCTTTAGTGTGACTGCGCGCACCTGAGCATGTCTGCAACCATTATTCAGTTTTATGGCACATAGCAAAATTGCAAAATTAGTAATTGCAGACTGCATATTTTGAGATAAGATATCTGGCTAGGAACTGTTTCTTTGAGAAGATAGCTGAACTGCAAGCAATTGAGAAGCTTTGATCATTGAACATTATCACTGATCATTCAGATTCCACTCATATTTCAACACTTTTGCTAAATGCATCAGATGCTGTGAGAATGTTTCAGAATAAGTATAAAAATAATTTCAGATTAAAAAACTACAGTAAACACTTAGGCTGAGGTAGGCTACTGGTCATGGGTGTGGACAAATCGTGAACACTTGGTAAAGTGGAAATGAAATGCAAAAGAAATTAACTCTAGCGTGTACTTACCTGTGGTGGGTTTGAACAAGCTGGAGCAATGTGGCTCTGAGGTGAAGTGAGGTCTCAGAAAGACTGCCAAAAGTGGAACTCATGAGACCTTCCTCTGCAATATATGGGGTTTCAGTTTGATGATGTCACCATACAACTACTGCACAGTTACTATGTCTGCATGGATGCTGCAGACTGACACCTCAATTCATTAAAATGACAGTAATGCTGATTTGCATGCTCTCTGCCTCTCTCTCTCTGTCAAACATACATACATACATCTACATAATGTAAACACTGTATATTCATATTTCTAAAGCACTTACTCATGCTCTGTGCAAGTTCAGTCTAAACGACATAGACACACAAGCACTGACACATGGTTACTTTAGCCATGGCTCCCTTGATTTCCTTTATTGTCTATAACAACTAAATGGCTCAATGTTTACAAACATTGGAAATTAAATAAAACAACTCCTCAGTAATCCCCTTACTATACCTAATTGATCATATATATTCCAAACAAACAAAAAGCGAAACTTGCCAAGCCAATTTAATTTAGGCTACCTCAGTCAAGCCCCCCCTTGTTGTACAAAATGTCTTTTCCCTGGCCTTGTGTCTCCTCAGACCAAACCAATACAGAAACTACATCCAGACAACCCTGCGACTGCACTGACAGCTATCTACAATGGTTGTCCTGCTTTGTGTATCATATTACACAACTGTAACAACTTCAGGCTTGCTAATGCACCTGCATGGCCTTTTAAAAGAGCATGCTAAACGCATCACACACTCAGCAACTAACATGTCTAACACCTGCACAAAAGCATTTACCACCTTTGAATCTATACCTCCCAGACATAAAGATGGAAGGGGGTCGAGTTGGAGATCTGAGAAGAGGCAGTGTTGTTTCAGCTGGTGTCTTTATCCTGACGAATACGGCATTAAAGCTTTCAGTGGTATTGTATGTGCTGTAAATGGAGTGCTGTATTGCATGGGATGGTGCTGTGATGAAAGGCAATCTTTTACATCTGTCAACTCTGGCACTAAGAATGGATGTTGTCATTTTTTTATACAGTTCATCTGGAAGTCTACGTTAGTGATGACTTGCCTTTTTCAAACTCTTTCACTTTTACACTTACAAGGCTCAGACTTGAAAGCTGAGTGTGATTTTTAAAATATACCAGCATAGAGAAAGTTAGACATCTATCGCTTACTCAGATCATTTGATGAAGTTCTGATTACTATTTGGCAGTGAATAATTAGTCAACCCCTTTTCCACCTAATTGAGGGCAAAGAGCATGTTATGTTGAGTTTGCCCTTCCTCATATCAAGAGTGACTCTGCATTGGCATGTGAATATTAGGAATTCGCCCGAAGGGGAATTTTTGATATTTGTGGTCTTGTTGTCTTTGAATGTCACAATGTCACATGTTCTGTGGAGTTTGCCCTTCCTCATATCAAGAGCGACTCTGCATTGGCATGTGAATATTAGGAATTCGCACGAAGGGGCGTTTTTGATGTTTGTGGTCTTGTTGTCTTTGATTGTCACAATGTCACATGTTCTGTGGATCATAATAGCAATGGTGGATTCAACGAGTTGTCTGGACAAACTGGAAAGTTCTTTGGGTTTACACGGACATGCATGCAACAAAAGAGACTGGATGAAAAGAAAGGAGAAAACTGAAAAGGAAATGAAACTAAGCATCAACACACAGACAGCACACACACAACACACTGAATCTCTAACAAGCAGAGGTGAAAAAGCCCCTTAAGGTACCTCTTAAGATAAGGTATAAAGAGAAACACAAGCTTTATGAAAAGAGAGACATGGTTACTGTGTGGTCAGAAGAATCGGTTTTACTTTAGGTACACTATCTCCTGCCCACAAGCTCCTATAGCTTTTCATGGCCTCAATGTTTTCATGTTTCACTTCACAGTCACTTTCAGTTACATATACATATACCGGTATTGTATGGATGTGCTGTACAGCAAGTTAAAGAGATATGCCACCTTTTTATGAAAATTAGTTATTCACCCTCTTACATAGAGTTACATACTTTATGTTAGTGCATGCATTTTCCTAATCTGGCAACCCTAATTTTTTCTTTAGCTTAGTGTAAGCTGGAGCTGGAGGTCTCTGATTCGTCCTCAAGGGAAATATTTTTCTATAATGACCAGCAGACAATACATTATTAGCACTCTAGAATCTTTGCTTTCAACGATGTTTCATTGCCAATCTCTATGCGCGGAATGATACGGACACGTGAATCTCAAGCAAAAAAACCTGTTGCCATTGACAGCGGTCATTATACTTTTTCAGCGGTCAGATTGCTAACGTGTCGTCATCACACAATGCATTCTGGGTTTGCCCCGGAATTAGACCCTAGCAACAATCTCTGACTAGACTCGCAAAATCCCATTTCCCATTTCCATAAAAGGTTCCAACTGCATACATACAAACAATTGGTGCAAAACAAACAAACATTTGAGCAGCAATGTAGGTCAGGAGGTGAGCTTCCATTGGCATCCTCCAAAAACACATGCAACTACTGTGGTGCATGCATGCACACACACACACACACACACACACACACACACACACACACACACACAGCCACGTGAGTACTTCCTTCCTTAAATCACCTCACTGACAATTCTCACATGGTAAAAACATGAAAACTATAAATCTTTTGAATCCCAACAAACTCAGTCCTCACATACTAGTTGTTGTTTAGTTGCACTTGTTTTTTTAGTGGTACCTGTAGTTGATGGTTGCTGTTGTCTCCTCCTTGTTGGTAAATTGTGGATACTCACTTCCTTAAGCTGGCAGGCCTATTTTTAGGCACATAAACAATTTTTTGTGTTAACATTAAATGCCACTGACTCAGTGTCTCACATGAAAGGGAACTGCCAATGTAATCGCACGCAATCACACAATTCATGGAGGCCTGTACAGTTTCTAATTAATACAGAGGAAGAGTTGGCGGCTTGCGAGTTCAGACTCCAGTCTACTGTAATGTTAGTCACTGTGACAGCTTATATTTGATTTGAAATATCTTCAATGAACAGCAGCTTAAATAGTGAATTGATTTTTAATAGGACTCAAAGCCTCATTCATAGGCGTGAAGGCTTTAGGTGTGTTGTGTGAAGGGAGGTTGCTATGGGGGATCATGTTGACTGATCTGAGTGTGAGAAGTGATCATGTCTGAGATAATGAAGGCAAATGTCAGCAGTTACAAACATTTGATGACATTGATAACTCCTTTCCACAGATGTATGTGAATGTGTGTGATTGGTGTGAAGTGAACGGAGTGTTGCAACCATGGGGAAAGGAGTTCAGTTGTTCATCTACCTTGTGACTGTGGCGTAAAAGTGTGAGACGCCGTCTCTTTGCCGTTAACTGTTTTCTGTGCCACGTCCTGTTTCAGTGAGAGTGCGTTTATGAACTGAGTCATGGGTCCGCAAGGTTGACATGTTAAAGGCTGTCTGCTATGGTCATACCAGCTGCGGGTATCAGGCACATAAGTGAACCACAAACAGAAAATGGGCAAACAGAAACTTTCACACAGTGGTGAGAAAGGATATTTCATTTTTTTTGTCCCCAATCATTTTGAAGTACTCCTGTAAGAGATCTCTGATGTCATGTGAGACTTATAGACTGCTAAATTGAGAGTATAAGTGAAGTCAAAGTACATAGATCATGGATGTAGTAGAACAAAAAGCTGAATGGTTGAATGATTTCATTACCTAGTTTAATAGTTCTGAGCTATGCCAAGTCTTTCAGCACCAACAGCACAGGAAACCCCTTGTAAGTATTCTCATACTGACTCAGGAGTTCACCAGTGGCCTAAATGCTAGTAGCTTAAATGGGGCTTCTGTGGACATGTGTTCACTAGAAGTGTGAGAGTGTCAGCAGCAGAAGATCTGGCTGGCATCTCAGTTTTCAGATGCTCCCTGACAGACAGACAGACAGACAGACACGCTCACCTGAGTGGAAGTGTACAGATAGTTCCTGGAGCGTGACTGACGATGCCACGAAAGCAAAGTTATCCTTCCAGCTGATAAGCATGTTGTTGACGTCTTTGGCAGGAGGGAAAATCACCCCATGACCGTTTCGAACACAAGATGGGAAGTAGACTTCCACTGCTGCCACAGTGACCTTATAAAAATAAACAATGTCATTAGATGTGGATTCTTAGGTAGACCAAATTCTACCTACTAAAGTAATCAATGGGTGAATGTGTGACTTAGTGCATGTGTCATTCCTTGAAATACACCCTCAATAAAATGATAAAAGGAAATTAATCGTCAACACTAGCTGGTGTATGCAGAGGCAATTCCATTAAATATCACCCTGATGATCTGAACAAGGACACTGTTGACATTTTTCTTTGTGAGAAAAAAGTACCAGGTACTGCTTTAAAATTACATTGGCCATAGAAAGTCAAGGAACATAGATAGGCCTACATTTTTAAAGGGATTGACTAAGTAAGCACATATGACAATATTAGAACAATGTCATTATTGTTCAGACATCACAGCAGTGGCTTGAGCCAAAGAAGGCTATGATGGCCATAATCAGTGTCTGGATGTTAAAAATTCTTTTACAGCTATTAGCAACAACATCTTTGGATGTTTTAGTGGGACCTTATTTGAGTAAAATCCCTTTTGATAGCCTACCAGTAAATACCCACCCATTTTTGCTGAGCCAATTTATTGTATTCTGGGAAATATACCAGCTCCTAGCAGCTGGGTGAAAAGCTGTACGTACACGACTTTCACAGAGAAAAGGCTCTGAGCTGCTACCAACCACTTCCTCTGTTCTCTTCCCCCCCCCCCAGCAAAATGTGGTTGAAAAGACATTGAAAAGGCGTCTTTTCATTACATCTAAATAACATTCCATTTTGATTGAAAAGTGAAAGACTTTTGACCGCCTTTTCTGGTAGTTGAAAAGACGCATTTTCTTGTCTTCTAATCAATGTTCCATTTTGGTTGAAAAGTGAAAGTTTATATGACATCTTTTTCTGGTTGTTGAAAAGACGTCTTATCGTGTCATCTATACAACATTCCATTTTGGTTGAAAAGTGAAAGGTTATACAACAACTTTTTCTGCTTGTTTAAAAGATGTCCCTCAAAAGCCGACTTTTCAGCATCTACATTTGGTTGAAGCCACGTCTGTCCAGTGGCTTTTTCGGTTAGTTGAAAAGACGTCCCTTGAAAGCCGTCTCTTCAGCCTCTATATTTGGTTGAAGCCACGTTTGTCCAACATCTTTTGCTGGTCATTGAAAAGATGTCCCTTTGAAAGGCGTCTTTTCAGCATCTACATTTGGTTGAAGCCACGTTTGTCCAACGTCTTTTGCTGGTCATTGAAAAGATGTCCTTTGAAAGCCATCTTTTCAGCGTCTACATTTGGTTGAAGCCACGTTTGTCCAACGTCATTTGCTGGTTATTGAAAAGACGTTCCTTTGAAAGCCGTCTTTTCAGTGTTTACATTTGGTTGAAGCCACGTTTGTCCAACATCATTTGCTGGTCGTTGAAAAGATGTCCTGTGAAAGCTGTCTTTTCAGTGTCTACATTTGGTTTAAGCTACGCTTGTCCAACGTCATTTGCTGGTCGTAGAAAAGACAGCCTTTGCAGGTCGTTGAAAAGACATCTTATTAAAGTGGTCTTTTCAGAATCTTTGTTTTGTTGAAACCACGTCTGTCCAACGTCATTTTCTGGTCATTGAAAAGACGTCCTATAAACGTATATAGACTTCTTCTCAACATCTATAGTTTGTTGAGACACCTGTTCAACGCCTTTTTCTGGTCTTTGAAAAGACATGATTCAAAAGAGGTCTTTTCAGCATCTATATTTGGTTGAAGTCACGTTTATACAGCGTCTTTTTTTGATCGTTGAAAAGACGTGCTTTAAAAGCAGTCCTTTCAGCATCTATATTTGGTTGAAACCACATCTGTTAAGCGTCTTTCTCTGGTTGTTGAAAAAAAGTCTTAACTTATTTTACACTGTCATGTTGCTATTTTTTATTAGTTTATAAGCCTATATTATCCTTTTATAGGCTTTTAAAAATGTGTATTGTGTATTTTCAATTTTTATTTTACAAACTCATCATCTATAAGATGATAATCTATTAGACAAAAATAGAAAGGCTCTTATAAATGAATAATTCAAACAAAAAAT
Source organism: Sardinella longiceps (assembly GCA_027497455.2). Taxonomy (NCBI): domain Eukaryota; kingdom Metazoa; phylum Chordata; class Actinopteri; order Clupeiformes; family Clupeidae; genus Sardinella; species Sardinella longiceps. Next base: position 2,985 of record JAODXP020005840.1, on the reverse strand, counting down.
TACATAAATTATTTTATTTCTCATCATGAACACATTTTTGTTAATGAATACATCCACATGTTTTTATTCATTTATTTTATTGCTTGTTGTAGTCTCCACCACCGGTCTGGGGCATGTTTCAAATGGTCTGCCAAGTTCGGTCCGTGGTTGTGTCGCTCCACTCCTTCACAGCATCTGGAATGACAAGGAAACCATTTTCATTTGATTAGGGGTGCCATTTATAACACTGCAGTGGCAATGTTGCCCAAAAACAAAAATAAACACACAGGTTCTTTTCAAAACTAAAATTGTCAAGTTATCATGCTGGATTGGTATAGCAATCACCTTTTCTGCATTTCCTTGTCCCGTTCAAGAGATATGCTTAAAAATACTGTTTTCGGTAATGGCAATAGTAAAAATGGCTGCCACAAGCCATTTTTGCAATGGCTCCATTTCTGAAATTGTTCAGGGCACCAAATTGTACAAGTGTACCAAATTTCACGCTTTGATGAAAAAGTGAACATTTCACCTATATTTTGTCACTTTATGCATCATGTTCCATTCCAAAAGCCCCAGTTTGGCCCCAGTCAACTCTGGGGCCGGCCTGAGGCCATTTGAGCCCCGGCCCCGGTCTGGCCCTGACAGTGGAAACGGGAAAAGTCTGAGGCTTTACCCCAGACACCGGGGTTTTACCCCGTAGTGGAAACGCACCAATACAGTACAGTATCATCTGGACTAGTAAATCATAGTTGATCAAACAATACAAACAATCCGTTAATGTTAGCCACCTCATTGTTCATTGCTAAGTCAAGTTAATGCTAAGTAACTATTAGTACAATGTAGCATTTCAATTTAGCCTAATGTAGCATTTCAATCTAACGACTTACCTTTGTCATTTTTGATGTATTAGTATAATAGAGGGCCATGTTTATCTTTGTCAGTCAAGTGAGTGAGAATGTTGCAGTCCGTCAACCAAACAAGCCAAAACTGGAATTGTGCTTTTTAAAGCCAATTCTTCTTCTCTGATTTATTGGCAGATCACCTATCTTTGGTGCATATACCGCCACCTACTATACAGGAGTGTATACAAGGACTTAGACTATGAATGGGGGTAAAAGGATCCTGAAACAATTGGCTACATAATAAGTGGTCTGAAATGGATGTCCAGTAGACATTTTTATTTGGTTGGTTGAAATGAAGTCTGAAATTGACATCCAGTAGACATCTTTATTTGGTTGGTTGAACCATGACATGAGAAGACGTCTTTTCAACGACCAGAAAAAGATGTCATATTCCATATTATCATAGTGAAATACAGTTCCTATCCAGCTTTATTTGTCTTATTGTTGTGCTAGTTGGTATTGCTACGCCGAAAAAAAATAGTTCCAGAATGTTCAAAATACCATATAAAACGTGATAGAAACTGTACTTTGCTACTATAATTGTTTCGGAACATCAATGGACACCACTAAACACTTGGTGAGCAGCACAAGTTTTAAAATAAAGGTTTAAGGTTGTTTTAAGGACATTATCAGACATGCACAAAGGAAGCCATTCTGAATCAGAAAAGGGGGGATACTAAATGAGCCAAATATCAGAGACAGGAGCAATCATCAAAATTTTGGTGTTGATTCTATTTCATCCTAGACACTCCAGAAAAGGGTCTAAACATGTTAAAAACCAAACTTCCCCTTTAAACATATACTGTAGCTAACTAGCTATCAATATTCCATGAAAAGCAAAAGAAAGCTTCAGCTAAGCACATACGGGTAATATCACATAGACAGAGAGAGAAAGAGATTCTACAAATGAGCACACACAGACGTTACACACAGTCTTCTGTGATTTTTACCTCCGCCAAGGAGGTTATATTTTCGCCAGCATGTGTCTCTGTGTGTGTGTGTGTGTGTCTGTCTGTGAGCAAGATAACTCAAAAAGTACTGCACGGATTTGGATAAAATTTTCGGACGTGTGTATTGGGTATAGTAGGCTATACAGTAGACAAAAAACTACCAACGCTAGACCTCAGAAAACCACAGACAGGGCCGAACTAGGAAGGGCTTTTAGCTTGATGGAAGAAAAATATTTCTCTAGCCTACTTCTCTACTTGCCTGACATAGCCCGCCCATAATACGAATGTTCATCCGTATCCATGGTCTGGGAACGGTCTTCTGGGGCGTGTTAACATTGGTAGAGAGTCTACCAGCCAATAAGCGAAGCTGAATGCCCTCCCCCCCGCAGTATAATCGTGTCAGGTTAAAGAACCTCCAGACCATGAATACGGATGAACAGCAGTATTATAGTCGGGCTATGTCAGGCTACTTCTCTACAACTAACACTAAGTGAATGGGATATAACAATTTACTTTCAGTTTTATTTCATTGTGCCCCATTCAGTCAGCATTAGTAATCGGTCTATCTAGCATCACATTTTTTCCTTCTTTTTCTTTAAGACTGCATTCATGTAGCCTTGTGAGACCAAACTGATCTCGCGAGCTTCAGGTCTTCACTCGCAGCTCAGTCTGGCAATGCTCCATTGGCAAGAATTTGGAGCAGGTTGCTAAACAAACAAACCAATCAGCGTAGGCTTTGAGGCGGGTTGAGGTGCAGCGCAACGAGAGGCGGGTCTAAAGATCATGTACGTATGTTAGTATGTTATGCTTCGTTGGTTTGATTGGTTGATTTGGCCCGTCTATCACCAACATAGGTTGTTACTAAAGAAAACGAAACTAACAAACCAAAACTTCTTCAACGGATCGTTCCCAGATGGACATGCGGGAGCAAGTCCATCTGGCAGAGTCAGGTTACCATTCATGTACCTGAACAACTTGGCTATCAACTGATTCACACACATTTCTCACAAGCAAAGTATACACATGCACGTACACACACACACAGACAGGCATGCTGTAGTCTTGTTTACCACAGAAAGTGTGTGTGTTAAACTGCCTCCACCGAGGAAATGTAATATTTTTTCTCATGAAAAAAGCCGCGACGGCCGTAAGTA
>JAODXP020005839.1:0-11042 GCA_027497455.2 Sardinella longiceps | reverse complement strand
TCTCACTGCCCTCACTGCAGCTTCAGAGGCTTTCTGCTTGAGCAAAAAGAAAGCCATTGCTCTTGACTGGAATTGTCAAACATGGGGCACCATAGAACACACACACATTGAACTGGCTTGGCATAGTTCATATTGTAATAAACCTAGTTGGAGAGTTGACTAAACTTGGAGAACAGAGAGAAAACCACACAACCTTGCTTAAGTTACAAATATACACTTTTATTTATTGCTCACAATTCATACAGCCACCCATCAGGTCATGACTGGGTTTAAATAAAGAACACTGATAAAACTCCCCACGAATTCCCCACCAGCGGCGTTTACAAATTACCCACACGTTAACCCACTACACACTTACTGCACAGCAAAATCAAGTTCATGTCACACTAGAAATATCCAAGGCACTGCACACAATAGGCACTGCAATACGTTTAGGCTACACCACACTTTAAGCGCCCGCAAGTAGGCTAATACACGAAAAGAGCCAGTATCTTTAAATATCCCCCAACCCGAGCCCACATGATACGCCGATTAGTTAAAACACACACAGATAAATCAACACAGAAGAGATAATTAAAACTTAGCTTTCCCCGAGGTTAAGACCCTCCCCCGGGGTCTGAGTTTGGCGCTGGATGGCTAGGAGGAGTCACACACAAAACGCCAGTCCAGCGCTGGGAGGCCTCCACTGGTAGCGTATGTGGAGAACCTTTACCAGGAAGCGGGTGTCGCACTCCTATGTCCCGGACTTATCTAATGGAGGTTGCCCTACCTAACACGGGAACCTGTCCCTGCAGCCCACTGGCTAGCTTCACCGCCGGCAGCCCTACACAGCTTGCGAGCGGCACCCACCCCCCTTGGTGTGAGTGCTATAGCGTCTGCAGCAAGATCGCACCGCTTCCCGGAACAACGTCCATTGTGTCCCTCTCCCCTCTTAACACCTTTACTCCCCCTCATCAACAATCAAGTCCAGGTGTACAGAATCATTCCCATTAGCCAACCCAGGAGTTCACCCCAGACAGACACACACACGCACGCACACACACACACACACACACGCCCACAAACACACACCCCCAAACACACTACAATATGACTACATGTATACCTTGTTTAGGTGTGCTCACCTGAAGAGCTTTCACAGCCTGTCGTAGTTGCTGGAGTTCCCTCTCCTTTACCTGAATACTCTGCTGGGATTTTTTCTGACTCTCCCCCAGTTGCTTCTGTGAACATTAAAACTAGGGTTATATTAACCCAGCATTGGGTGTCCAATTTAGCCTGGGAGTTCCCATGCTCCTTTGCACGCTTATTTCATTTCACTCTGCAGAGCAGCATGGTGACCATGGCCGTTTTTCTCGCCTGGTTTCGGTATCCAATCGCAGAACAAAAAGAGATTTGTACGGCCCTCGATTGCATTTTACGTCACGTGGTGACTCTGGTATTAGGGTGACCATACGTCCGTATTTGGACAGACATGTCCGTATTTCATGCCCTGTCCTGGGCGTCCGGGGATATTTTTAGAAAGTGAGGAAATGTCTTGCTTTTAAATTACCTTCATCATTGGACCATTAAATTTACAGGCACTAGGACACTGCACACGGCGCTGCCTGTGACGTAATCCGTGCGGGCAGCCCTATTCTTATAATCAGAAGATAGCCGAAAATAATAAGTAAGATAGCTGAAAATAATCAGTGGCAGTTTACACTATTGACACAAAATCATGAATAGCCTAAAGAATTCAGTCCTGAAAAGAGACAGCTGCATATTCAGCATTGCTCAGTGATGTATTGGGAAGAAGCTGTGTCTCATTAACTTTCAGGGTAACACTTTGCGGTAATGGTACATGAATTATCATGAATTCATGCATGATTTCATTTATGATTCATTTGTGATTCATGCATTACTTCATCTCTGAATATCTATTAGCATGAATCCATTGTTCATCATTAATGACCTCCTGCTGAAATAGCACATGATCATAAGCATTAATTACTCTGGGTACATCATCATGAGTCATGATTAATTACGCATGATCATGATGTTTTTGTTCAAAATAATTTGATATAATAAAAGTGGATACTTATTTAGCCTACTTTAGCCTAGTTCCTCACGAGTTCATCATGTAGACTTTCCAAGAATTTCCCAGACATTGCATTGATTTTTATCTATTCCATACGTCAACTAAATTTTACCTATTTAACCATGTCAACACTTTAGTTTAGAGGGCACAAACATGATGAACTCATGAGCAACTAACCTGTAATTCATATCACTTTCATCACTTCATTTGAGGGGCCACAAATATGATGAACGCCTTAAAAAATAATGCTTAGTTGATGACAAGTATGCTGCCCTTATTTTGATGTTCAAAAGAGTGTACCTGTGTAACTGTCTGTTAGCAAGAATAAAGAAATAAATGGAAAGAGCAATTTCTTTACCATTGATAAGACCATCCAATTATACAATTTGCAAATGTTGAACCCTGCCAATACTTTAGTTGAGGGGGCACAAACATGATGGGCCCTATTTTGACGACGCAAAGTCAACTGTTGTTTGGCGGATGGCGCATATGGTTTTGGGGGCGTGTCGGTGGCTTTTTGCTATTTTCACAGCGCAGAAAATGAACTTCGCGCCCGCGCAAAGTCCAAAAAGGTTGGACTTAGGATGTCTAATTAATCATGGGTGTGTTATGGGTGTAACACAGGCATAACCAATGACAGATCAATCTCTCATTGCCTTTAACAACGAACAGCGCAAAGCGCCTGGTGAATTGCTATCACACCAGCTGATCTCCTCCTTGGGCATTTAAAGAAATTAAAATATTGAATACCGAGCAAGCTCACACGTCGGGTCTAGTCATAGTTAGAGCCGTAATGGGTATGGTAATATTAAATTGATGTCTACAGGCTGCACAAGACACGAAGGAAGCTGATTTAGTCCCGATAGATATCTCGGAATATTCATTCGAAAGCGAAAGTAAACTTGATTCTCCATTTAACGTCCCCCCTTCTTATATCCTCACTCGTTTTCTGTTACAGGCTAATAAATTGTGGTTAACCACATCTTCCTGAGCATCATAATGATTTTCCGATTGTAATAATTATTGTTGTGGCCGTCATTGTTATGCTGGAACAAGGACTGCATTACCTATTGCGTTGTGCGTCCATAAAATAGCATTTCAGGAATGCGTGACTGACGAATGACCAGGTTTTTTCCAGTCACTGGCGGATCCCTTTCTGCGTCTGCATAATAGCATCTTTGCGCTTCGCGCCTAGCCACACCTTCGACACACCTCCGAGGACGCAAAGTCACTTGCTAGTTACACAACGTGAATTACTTGACAGAAAAACGAACCATGCGCTCGCACAAAATAGCAATGACAGCTTGCGCGAGTCGCGAAGGCATGATGCGCTGCCTGCAAGATAGGGCCCGATAAGTCATCATGATCATGCGTAATTAATCATGACTCATGATGATGTACCCAGAGTAATTAATGCTTAAGATCATGAGCTATTTCAGCAGGAGGTCATTAATGACAAACAATGAATTCATGTTAATTCCTGATGACTCATTAGACATTCAGAGATGAAGTAATGCATGAATCATGAATTAATCATCAATGATTTCATGCATGAATTAATGATAATTCATGTACCATTACCGCAAAGTGTTACCACTTTCGGTGGGTGTGATATCTGCTTCCATCCCAACAAAGTCTAGTCTAGTGTGCTCCCACCACAGATTGCTTTTTTATAAATTGTGTTCATTTCACAGATTTCAGTGAGATTATGTTGAAGTTTTATATCACCCAATTGCAGAATTGGAGCACCCTCATCCAATTTAGGTGGTGCTGGGGTATTTCAGATGTTCCTCTTTTTCTATAGCAGCTAGACATGCATATAATAATAATACAATAAATGAGTTTAGCAAAGTCCATAATTAGCAGGGGGAGTTCAAAATTAAAAAAAAAAAAAGTTCAAATAGGCCTACTATTTCAATAGATCTCCTATGTTGGAAAAAAATTCCGATTACACCCAAGGTGTCCTGCTTTTCCCAAATGAAAATATGGTCACCCTATCTGGTATTGGCTCCGAGGTATGTACAGACGCTATGATAGACATTCGTAGCGCCCAATAAACGGCTATGGACAATTGTAAACGATATGCAATAGGTAGGTCCCCAGACTAAATATCACTTGTGATTTTAGTTTGGCATTCACCAGGCTATGTCCAATTAGCCATTGGAGATGACCTTTAGATGACCAGCAGATCTCTCACGCTCACTCTCTCTAAATAGTCTATGTAAGGGATAACGGCTGCCGAGGTGTCCCAATATCAGAAAAATAATGGACGACGCGAAGGCGAAGAACAGCCCGACGGCGAAGCCGAAGCCTACGCGAAGTCCATTATTTTTCTGATAACGGGACACCTCGAAGGCCGTTATCCTGCTTATTACCCGGTTGCAACTAAAACGTATAGATGGTAAGCAAGTGTTTAAAACATGAAAGAAACATGTGGCTCTGTTTAGAAAGAAGTTATCCTGTTCGGTTGGGGTACTATTTTCATATGAAAGAAGATCCGCAAGGCTGCATTCTAAAGAGCATTGATATAGAACGCTGGTGAAACTTTTTTAACCCAACAATGCCTCAGGTGTCCTAGAAATAACGGACACCCTGACAGCCAATCAGAAAACAGTATTCCATTCCACCGGGTGATAATCTAATAATAATGAAAGTTGGTTACAGCATTAACTTGAAAAAAAAAAAAAAAAAAAAAAAATATCAGCTAAGTGTGGTGCACAATAGGCCTATTTACAGAAGTTTCACTGCTCTTTCAAAGATATAGTTTGCCCATTTCTGGACTTTAAACTACCAGTAGGTTCTTTCTCACCTGTCTCTCAGTTCTCTCCGCTGCAGCTGAAACTGTATCATGTCCTTTGTGCTCATCCATGACACACAGCATACATATGCATGTCTGATCAGTGCGACAGAAGACCTCCAGTAGTTTATCATGATGAGAGCAGATCAGATCCTCTAGTTTACCAACCGTATCAATTACTTTGTGTTTCTTCCCTGGGTTGAGATCATTATGAGCCCTGAGATGTGTTTCACAGTAAGAGGACAGACACACCAAACAGGACTTTACAGCCTTTCGTTTTCTCCCAACACAGACATCACATTCTACCTCTCCTTGTTCAGCATAACAGTGAGCAGAAGGAGCAGGCTTGAGTCCCACAATCTTCAGTTTCTCCACCACTTCAGCCAGCATTGTGTTTCTGCCCAGAGCTGGTCTTGGAGTGAAGGTCTGTCTGCACTGTGGACAGCTGTAGCTTCCCTTCTTTTCTTCCTGATCCCAGCAGTCTGAAATGCAGTCCATGCAGAAACTGTGTCCACAGGGAATAGCTACAGGATCCTTCAGTAGGTCAAGACAGATTGGACAGCTAAACTGATCTTGAGCTAATAACACACTGGCTTCTGCCATCTTTACTGCAGCAGCTTTATATTCTGTCTCTTGTCTTTTACTCTATCTCTTTACCTGTGTATCTCTCCCACACGGAGCAGGCACAGCAGGAAGTGAAATTCACTTTCATTTCTCTGTAGAGGGCAGTGCATGGAATAGGGGGAGTGGCCTGCCAGTCTGTCAGATACTATTTTAAACCAATTGCATGAGTGTGCAGCACAATATGTGTAGTAGCATAGAAATGCATTACAATAAGGAAACTTTTATGACAGCAGCAACAGAACATAGTTCTAATAGTAACAGTAATTGTTATTGGAATAGAAAACTGAATGTGGATATATGCTTTGGTTGCAATTTTTCAAACATCTTTTCAGTTTTTGGACTAGGCCATAGTTTTCTCTCCTCTTCTGACAGCCTGTGTCTTGTGACATCCAGACTATTTCTTGTGTTGTCCAATGATTGTGTGAATAAAACTCTTATGACCCGATAGGCCTAAATACAACACCAAGATGGAATCCATGACGGAAGGAAAAAATATTCATCAACATAGGAGTCAAAAAAATATTCTCATTTATTTTTCAATAACAATGAATGTATAGCCAGTACAAGGACATTAATCTTCAACACACACACAGAAAAATAAAACATTAAAAACTATGGTAACTTAAAAGAGGAGTGAGTCATTTTATAGACTTACACATCTAATTTACTCGGACTTGATAATTATTATTTACATTTGAGCAGATCACAGTACTGAGAAATAAGTGGCTCTTTGGGTCAGGTTAGAGTTATTTAACCACCCTATCCTTCACTGTCAATGAACTTCTACTGTGATAATTGTGATAAATGTGAAATGATATGAAGCACAAAACCTGTTGCCATTGACTGTTGTTTGGTTGTTGTTGTTTGTTTATTTGTTTTCTGGGTAACCCTTTGCGGTAAGGGTACATGAATTATCATGAATTCATGCATGAAATCATTCATGATAAATTCATGATTCATGCATTACTTCATCTCTGAAAGTCTAATGAGTTATCAGGAATTAACATGAATTCATTGTTTGTCATTAATGACCTCCTGCTGAAATAGCACATGATCTTAAGTATTAGTTACTCTGGGTACATCATCATGAGTCATGATTAATTAGCATGAGTCATGATTAATTAGCATGATCATGATGAACTCATCATGATTGTGCCCCTCAACTAAAGTGTTGACATGGTTAAATTGGTCAAATTTAGTTGACGTATGGAATAGATATGAGGAACTAGGCCAAAGTAGGCTAAATAAGTACTTTTATTATATCAAATTATATCAAATTCTTTTGAACAAAAACATCATGATCATGTGTAATTAGTCATGACTCATGATGATGTATCCAGAGTAATTAATGCTTAAGATCATCTGCTATTTCAGCAGGAGGTCATTAATGATAAACAATGAATGAGTCCCACAATTTTCAGCTTCTCTACCATTTCAGACAGAATAGTGTTTTTGCCAATAACAGGCCTCAGAGCAAAGGTCTGTCTGCATTGTGGACAGCTGTAGATTTTCTTCTTATCTTCCTGATCCCAGCAGTCTGTAATGCAGTCCATGCAGAAACTGTGTCCACAGGGAATAGCCACTGGATCCTTCAGTAGGTCAAGACAAATTGGACAGCTAAACTGATCTTGAGCTAATAACACACTGGCTTCTACCATCTTTACAGCAACTGTTTTTAATGTTCTTTCTTGTGTCTACCACTTTCTCTTCAACTGTGTGTCTCCAAAGTCCTTCTAAGGCAAGTCCCATCACTCGGCCGCCATATTGGACACGCCTCCGGGCAGCTATTTGGGCTTAACAAGACCAGACCCTCCAAAATGAATGGGGAAATATCCATAAGTACAGATTGGCTGGTCGTATGGACTTAAAAAGTATATGGTGTGAATCCCTGTTTAAATCTGAGTTGAACAGTGCCAAAATATACCAGACAGACGCTAAAACAAAGCTAAAAAGACGTTATTTAAAACGGCAAATTGCTTACTGCGCCTGCGCTGACAATCGCGGCATGGCTATCACCATAGTGACGGAGGGAGTAAACAAAAAGCTAACCGTCAGTCATACAGCGGTCAGTAACGCGATTGGCTATTTCTACAGTAAGGCAGGACTTCCAGTTTCTCTACTCCGCCATCTTTGCGTTACGATCGGCCGTAGTGCATTTCAATGGGAGGACTTCTGAAGTGATTTGTCTCCTCCACATAGAGCAGGCAAAGCAGGAAGTTCACTTTCGTTTCTCTGTAGGAGGCAGGGCATGGAGAAGGGGAGTGGCTTACTGAGCCAGTCAATCAGATACAATTTTAATTTAAACCAATAGTATGTACAGTATGTGTGCAGAACACTGTATAATTGTGTTCAAATTAGGAGACTTTTATTGCAGCAGAAAATCATAGTTTAGTAGAAGTAGTGTTTTTACTTTTATATTGTTGCCACTTTTACCTGATTGTCCTAGGCTACATGCTTTTCTTATGCTTTTTGTTTGTGTGTTTTTGTTTTACTTTTTACTGTACAGTGTCCTTGGGTGACTTGAAAGAAGCTTCAAATAAAATGTAGGCTATTATTATTATAATTATTATTATTATTAGTATATATTATTATTATTAATAATAAGTAATAGTTGTGGTGCATGGAAGGAAGACTCAATGTGTATAGGCTTTGATTGCCATTTTTGAAATATCTGCTCCATTCTGGACTAGGCACTCTTAGAATTGGAGGAGCCTCGAGGCACCTTTTGGGGTTCCTCACCATTGCCACTGTGGAGGAACCTTTTCTGTTCAGATAGGTTCCTTGAGGAACCCTCTGTAAAAGGTTCCTCCAAGAACCCCTTGAAAAGGTTCCTCAAAGACCCCCTATAGGTTCCTCCAAGAACCCCTTGAAAAGGTTCCTCAAAGACCCCTGAGGTTTATTTGTTTTATTTTTATTATTTTATAGGCTAATAATAATAATAATAATAATAATAATAATAATAATAATACACAAATAGGCATAACATTTTATTTTATTGATACAGCAACATGTTACATTTCAAGCAAATAACAACAAATACCATATTAGTATAACATACCCAATATGTCCATGTAACTGTTATAAAATGTAGACCATTGAATCTCATTACAGTAATACATAACAAAACTTTATGGTTTACAAAATGAGAAGCAGAGAGTAATAAACAGAGGATGTTTGGAGGAGTTTGAACATACTGTAAAGGTCTATTGTACACAGTCATTTTAGTTGTAAGTTTTGGGATTTTAGGACGTAGGCCTACTAAACATTTAATTGTTAAAAATACAAACACATTTTTTTGCAGATAGAGAGAGCGCCAGTAAGCTACAGACAGTGTGTGACAGAGACGACAGTTTAGACAATGCAGCATTCCTTAAAAAAAAAAAAAAAAAAAAAATAGTTAGCCATTTTGCTGACTGTGGGGGTGAGTCCAGACGAACACCAAAAGCCTCTAGGAAGGGGTTGCCGGTACTAGGTCAGGGGTCAAAACCTCTGGGTCCTAGGGAAGACAGAAAACTTACATTAAACTTCTGAGGCATTTCAAAACAGAACTTTAACCAAATAAAAATAAACCACACCTTGTTAATGACGTATAGGGCATTTGGATCCTCCCTCTAATAGATATGGTAGAAGTAATGTTGCGAGGATCACTTGAAGACCTAAAAATAACATGGAAATAACATTAGAGATACAACACTAACTACAGACCACAACTCTAATTCAGTAACCACAGAAAGGTGGTAATGGTACCTTTTCAGCTTCCTTGCACATCAGAAAAAGATCCCGGCCCATGGACTGGTGACTGAATTCTTCTAAGACTTCCATTGCAACAGGTCCCATTGCGAGGCTCACTTGAAGACCTAAAAATAATGTAGCAATAACATTAGAGATACAACACTAACTGCAAACCAGAGAGGCCTGAATACATCATCATAATTTAATGTGTCTTTATGGATATATTTGTGTTTTACCAAGATGGAAAGGTGGATGTGTTCAACTTTGGATGTATAACGATAGTAGAGATTTCCTTACTTGAAAAACACAGCCGTTAGCTTGTGCTTTCCTCTCTTTGCTCCAAGGGGATTGACGATCCCAAATTCATCAACATAAGCGTAGCCGAATATTGTTGTGATTATAAAGAAGTGTTGCAAGGATCACTTGAAGACCTAAAAATAACATGGAAATAACATTAGTGATACAACACTAACTACAGACAACTCTAAATCAATAACAATAGAAACATGGTAATGGTACCTTTTCGGCCTCCTCATACATCAGAAAAAGATCCCGGTCCATGGACTGTTGACTGAATTCTTCTATGACTTTTCATACTTCTATGACTTTTCCCATTTCTGTTATGACATAGTGGTCAACATCAACACTGAGTTGATGTATGGTAGAAGTAGAGTTGTAAGGATCATTTGAAGACCTAAAAATAATATGACAATAACATTAGAGACACTAACTGCAGACCACAATATTGATTCAGTAATCATAGAAAGTGGGTAATAGTACCTTCTTGGCCTCTTCATTCATCAGAAAAATATTGCGTCCCATGGAATGGTGACTGAATTCTTCTATGACTTTTCTAGTGACAGGTCCCATTTCTGTTGACATTGTGGTCAACGTCAACATTAAGCTAACGTGTGGTAGAAGTAGTGTTGCGAGGATCACTTGAAGACCTGAAAATAACATGGAAATAACATCAAAGACACAATACTAACTGCACACCACAACTCTAATTCAGTAACCACAGAAAGGTGGTAATGGTACCTTTTCAACCTCCTCGTACATCAGAAAAAGATCCCGGCCCATGGACTGGTGACTGAATTCCTCTAAGACTTTCATTGCAACAGATCCCATTTCTGTTATGATACTGGGGTCAACGTCAACACTGAGCTGATGTATGGTAGAAGTAGTGTTGTGAGGATCACTTGAAAACCTAAAAATAATACAGTATGACAATAACATTAGAGACACTAACTGTCAATTCCACCACCACAATTCTAATTCAGTAACCAGAGTAAGTGGGTGATGGTACCAGTACCTTCTTGGCCTCTTCATTCATCAGAATCATCTGTTTTGACTGTTTTGCAGTCAACGCCAACATTGAGCTATTTCTGCAAGACGCTTTGCATAAAACACAAAAAAAAGATAATACATTAAATTCAAGGGGATTTAATTGTCACATAAATTGACATATTGAGTGTATCAGTAGTGAAATTACATTCACCAAACCAACTTACAACATACACACGGTTCACATTATCCAGAGTCAACCAACATCCCAGTTCTTTAAGTGTACAGTGATGTTGACAGCTAGGCTATAACAAAGTTTTGAAGACCTCACTTTTTTCATCAGGTCTTTGCTAGGGTGGTGGCCGGTGGGTAACTTGGGAAGCCTGTAACAGCAGAGGGAAATCACACAGTACTCCAATTAGGTTAGTTCCCTTGAGAAATCATTATGATTATTACCCTTCCCCTTTTCATGAGATTCACAAATTTACCTCAAATTCAGCAAACGTTCTTGGCTATTTGATTAAAGCC
>JAODXP020005838.1:0-10790 GCA_027497455.2 Sardinella longiceps | reverse complement strand
AACGGAAAAATATGCGCAATTTAAACATTAAGGTGTAGTTTAAAATCCTCTGACAGAAAGAAAACACTTACATAAAACGATCTTGTGGGTTTTATTCTTGTAAACTGGCACATCCAAACTTCAAACTTATAAAGCCATGACTCTGCTGAAGTATAGTCCGTTTTGCATTGAGAATAACGTAATCAATCCGGTCAGGTTTACCCCTGAAAGTGGGCGTGTCCGGCCGTTGCCTGATTGTTACGTGAAGTCGAAATCATCTATTGACCTATGTGTTGCTAGAGCACTCATTGTGACTGCACTTAGTTCTGTATGCATCATCAATTGGCCTATGTCAAAGGAGGTATGGCACACTGATTGTGATCACACTAAGTTCTGTATGCATCATCAATTTGACTATGTCAAAAGAGCTATATGACAACTCCTTTGTGTCATCATCACTTTGCCTTACAGGTCAGCTGCCTAATACATACCCAAAGATGTGGCCGTTTGCCCCCTGCCATTTTCTGGATACCCTCCAAACACCAAGATACTGTGGACCATCCATGTGGTTGTGGTAAAGTGGACATATGTTTTTGTAGCATACCAAGGTAATTCACAGCTCCTCTCTGAAACTCACAGCCCGAATGACAGAAATTGATCAGCATGCAAATATGCCTGTGTCAAGAGAAAAAAATCACACCTTTATTCCAGCAAATGTTGGAGAGGTGAACCAAAAGTTGCTTCCAGCTCATTTGACTAGAATTACACTGCAGCCCGTAACCATCTAGTGGTGGAATTATAACAGAAAATCGCACATTCAGAATAAGCCCTGAGAGATACCATTTGTACGATTCGTCATTTTTGAGTACATGTTAAGAATTCTATGATGAGAACACAATCCGAATATGTGACATACGGTATAATCTTTTTTTCTCTCTCTCTCTCTCTTTCAGAGAAATGAATTCAGACAAGTCTTCAAATTGGACTAAACCTTCTGAGAGACAATACATTTCATGTATTGATCCAAATCCTTATGCTGAAATACAAGGAAGTCTTCTGTACATGCAGCCCGGTCTACAGGCTTGGGACAATACAGTTGAGAGTACCCTAAAGAGAAACACTTTTCGTCACATTTCAGAAATAGTGCTGCCATTTGAAGTTATCTAAGTGTGCTTTTCCATCTAAAGCACACTTTGTCTTACACATGGAGATGTCACTTGAAACTACCCCAACAATTAGCACTTATCATCTCATAAACACAGGCCAGTGCCATTGTTAGAGTACTGATTGTGACAAAGAATTAATCTTAGATCTGAATGCATCGTCAATTGACCTATGTGTTGCTAGAGCACTCATTGTGACTGCACTTAGTTCTGTATGCATCATCAATTGGCCTATGTCAAAGGAGGTATGGCACACTGATTGTGATCACACTAAGTTCTGTATGCATCATCAATTTGACTATGTCAAAAGAGCTATATGACAACTCCTTTGTGTCATCATCACTTTGCCTTACAGGTCAGCTGCCTAATACATACCCAAAGATGTGGCCGTTTGCCCCCTGCCATTTTCTGGATACCCTCCAAACACCAAGATACTGTGGACCATCCATGTGGTTGTGGTAAAGTGGACATATGTTTTTGTAGCATAAAGCATACCAAGGTAATTCACAGCTCCTCTCTGAAACTCACAGCCCGAATGACAGAAATTGATCAGCATGCAAATATGCTGTGTCAAGAGAAAAAAATCATACCTTTATTCCAGCAAATGTTGGAGAGGTGAACCAAAAGTTGCTTCCAGCTCATTTGACTAGAATTACACTGCAGCCCGTAACCATCTAGTGGTGGAATTATAACAGAAAATCGCACATTCAGAATAAGCCCTGAGAGATACTATTTGTACGATTCGTCATTTTTGAGTACATGTTAAGAATTCTATGATGAGAACACAATCCGAATATGTGACATACGGTATAATCTTCTTTTTCTCTCTCTCTCTCTCTTTCAGAGAAATGAATTCAGACAAGTCTTCAAATTGGACTAAACCTTCTGAGAGACAATACATTTCATGTATTGATCCAAATCCTTATGCTGAAATACAAGGAAGTCTTCTGTACATGCAGCCCGGTCTACAGGCTTGGGACAATACAGTTGAGAGTACCCTAAAGAGAAACACTTTTCGTCACATTTCAGAAATAGTGCTGCCATTTGAAGTTATCTAAGTGTGCTTTTCCATCTAAAGCACACTTTGTCTTACACATGGAGATGTCACTTGAAACTACCCCAACAATTAGCACTTATCATCTCATAAACACAGGCCAGTGCCATTGTTAGAGTACTGATTGTGACAAAGAATTAATCTTAGATCTGAATGCATCGTCAATTGACCTATGTGTTGCTAGAGCACTCATTGTGACTGCACTTAGTTCTGTATGCATCATCAATTGGCCTATGTCAAAGGAGCTATTTGTTGCTAACGTAATAATTGTGACACAACACTATTGCAAGTTCTGTATGCATCATCAATTGGCCTATGTCAAATGAGCTATGGCACACTGATTGTGATCACACTAAGTTCTGTATGCATCATCAATTTGACTATGTCAAAAGAGCTATATGACAACTCCTTTGTGTCATCATCACTTTGCCTTACAGGTCAGCTGCCTAATACATACCCAAAGATGTGGCCGTTTGCCCCCTGCCATTTTCTGGATACCCTCCAAACACCAAGATACTGTGGACCATCCATGTGGTTGTGGTAAAGTGGACATATGTTTTTGTAGCATACATTTAAAGCATACCAAGGTAATTCACAGCTCCTCTCTGAAACTCACAGCCCGAATGACAGAAATTGATCAGCATGCAAATATGCCTGTGTCAAGAGAAAAAAAATCACACCTTTATTCCAGTAAATGTTGGAGAGGTGAACCAAAAGTTGCTTCCAGCTCATTTGACTAGAATTACACTGCAGCCTGTAACCATCTAGTGGTGGAATTATAACAGAAAATCGCACATTCAGAATAAGCCCTGAGAGATACCATTTGTACGATTTGTCATTTATGAGTACATGTTAAGTGTGCTTTTCCATGTAAAGCACACTTTGCCTTGATTCTCTGTATTATCTGTTCAACTTTTGGCAACTTTTTACATCTTCACCTTTTTGTCTTCAATTCTCTGTATTATCTATTCACCTTTTCATCGACATTTTACATTTTTGCCTTTTTCTCTTCAATTCTCTGTATTAATCTATTCAACTTTTTGCCAACTTTTTGCTGTACATCTTAGCTTTTTCTCTTCAATTCTCTGTATTATCTCTTCAACTTTTTGGCAACATTTTGGGCCTAGCCTACATATTTTCCTTTTTTTCTGTTCAATTCTCTGTATTATTAAACTTTTTGGCAACTTTTTTCCCCTATTTCAACTATTTCAACATTTTCAAACAAATTTACACAAAGCAACTTTTTATGTATCATCAACAACGAACCATTTGACGCAGCCATAGGCTGCGTCCACCTTTTGCCACTAATTTAACTACTGATACGGGCCATGTTCATTCGAACTATCATCAACTATCTTTTTTTTCCAACTATCACCCATTCATCAACGTTATACAATATTATGATCAACAATATACAACATTATACATCAACAATATACATAGCAACCTACAAGATCAATGTAGCAACCACCATATCTGCCTTCACAATGGCCTAGTAACAACCTCAGGCACCCCTACAATGTCCTGGGAACCAGTTCCACAATGATGACATTATCAGCTGTATTAAACTTACCAGTCCATTTCTATTAAACTAATGAACTTCTTCAGCTTATTCCCTTTTTATCTTACTTCATAGCAACTTTTAACTATTTTACTTCCATTTGCTGAGGCAAAGGGGCTTGCGAAGCATAGCAACCACCATATCCGCCTAAGCCAGGGGTCGGCAACCCGCGGCTCTTGAGCACCTCCCTAATGGCTCAATGGAGGTTTTGCAACCTTTTTTTTTTTTTTTTAATATGGTTTCTTAGGGGGTAAACATGACACAAACATTCTTATGTTGTAAAAATGTATGTAGTTGTAAATATATTTCATTTTATTTGATGTTTAAGAAATTTGCGCTTCAAATGCTGGAAGCCGTTTTTATCATTCGAGCGCAAGCTGGCAGTCAGGGATAGAGCGAGGCACGCTCTCCCACTTCTCATCCCTGAGAGAGTTCAAAGACGCCCATCACGATCACACGCAAGGTCCGATGATGTAGCCTACGTGTCTGTAGCTGAGGGGGGAAGAGAAGGATGCTGCTGCGTTTGACAGTTGCAGACTTCGTGGCATTTGCGAACTTATGAGACGAGGATAATACATAGAAATCGAAGTTTATCTGTCTTATTTATGTCGACTGACTGATGAATTTTTAAGCCAGCTGTTTTTTAATCGCAAACTGCGTTACTCCTTTGCGATTGTAATTTATTTAATCTCTGACGCTGAGTAAGGGAGAGAATTAAAAGATTGTTTTATTTATTTTTCTCGTTTGCACTGACTTAGGCTACTTAACTTGGCATTTGACTTACCTTTTCAAAAGGCAGCCGTTTTATTTTTATAATAGCAAAAGCTGCTTTTTAACGACAGGCTGCTGTTTTTTGCGCTCTGTTGATTGTTATTGAACAGTAAGTTCTATTGTTATTGACGTTGAAGAGAACATTTAATTTCCACACGGGCTGAGAATAGCATGAGGCTATGCACATTTTTGTTCTTGAGACCTAAAACCAGTGCAACAAAAACCAAAACACTATAATATTGTAATGGGAGTTAGGCTAAACTTGAAGCAGCAATAGGCCTATCGTACATCAGTAGTCACGTGGTGCGTAATTCTCTCAAGGATGCGCTGCAGGGAAAATAAACATTTAATCATGAATGTTCATTTTGTATTTGTAGCCTACTTAGTCATTTTAATAGTAGACATACAGCTTATGTATTGACAGTCTATGTTGCCTTATATAAGGCTTTTAGATTTTTGCGGCTCCAGACAGGTATGGTTTTTGTTTTTTTGGGCCAATATGGCTCTTTGAACATTTTGGGTTGCCGACCCCTGGCCTAAGCAACAACCAAAAGTACCCTTGCAATCAACATAGCAACCAACACAAAAACTAGCACTTTTTTCTTTTTTTTTTTCCAACTATTCCACTACAACATGATCAAGGTAGCAACATTTTCTTTGCTACTTGACTAGTAACTGATTGCCTAAACAAGTTTTCTCTTTACTTTTTTTTTCTTTTGTCACTTTCTAATTGCACTTTTTTAAACGTTTGCATGCACTGTGTAATTCCTTGGAATTGCAAATCTAGTTACAGTGCATGCAAAGCGATGCACTGTACTGTTCTCCGTTGGCTTCTTCTTCTTTTTATTACAGTGCATGCAAAGCGATGCACTGTACTGTTCTCCGTTGGCTTCTTCTTCTTTTTATTACAGTGCATGCATAGCGAAGGGGTAGGAGAGCCGGTGTACTAGTGAGACTAAGACGGCGTGCTAACCGACCACCGCTTCCAAGCATACTACTCGCTAATGTTCAATCTCTGGACAACAAGATGTGTGAGTTCCGTGCAAGGATCTCCTTCCAGAGGGAAACGAGAGACTGCAATATTATCTGTTTTACGGAGACGTGGCTGACGGAAGATACACCAGACCATGCCATCGCACCCACTGGATTCTCCGTGTTTCGGGCCGACAGGTCAAAGGAATTATCTGGAAAAACCAAGGGAGGAGGTGTGTGCTTTTTCACAAACAATGCTTGGTGTGACACTCGGAATATCCATGTGTTGAAGTCCTTTTGCTCTCCGGACCTTCAATATCTCACCATTCTGTGCCGTCCAACATGGTTACCAAGAGAATTCACAGCTGTTGTGACAACTGCGGTCTACATTCCACCACAAGCCGATACAGATGTCGCACTGAAGGAGCTATACGCGGCTGTCAGTAAAACGGAGAACTTACATCCCGAAGCTGCTTTCATCATTGTTGGCGATTTCAACCAAACATCTCTTAAAAAGGTACTGCCTAAATATTTTCAGCATGTTGACATAAACACACGTGGAGAACGCATACTAGATCACTGCTACTCCCCCTTCCGTGGTGCTTTCAAGTCCCTCCTCCGCCCACCGTTTGGCAAATCCGATCACTCCTCCATTCTGCTACTTCCATCTTATAGGCAGAAACTGAAGAGGACCCCACCCACGGTTAAGACGGTACGCTGTTGGTCTGAAGAATCAGACAGTGCTCTACAAGACTGTTTTGACTGTGTAGATTGGAGTGTGTTTTGTGACGGGTCAAATGGTGATATTAATGAGTATGCTGAGGCAGTCATAGGATTTATCCAGAAATGTGTTGATGATACTGTTCCAACTAAGACTGTCCGTGTCTATCCTAATCAAAAGCCATGGATAAACAACACTGTAAAAACTGCACTTAGGGCCCGTGATTGTGCTTTTGCATCTGGAAACATGGAGATGGTGAAAACAGCCAGATATGAACTGCGTAAGACCATCAAAACAGCAAAAAGGACATATAGGCATAAGATCGAAGAACAGCTGGAAGGTAAAGACACAAGAAGCATGTGGCAAGGACTTCACATGATTTCTGATTTTAAAGAAAAGACATGTGAGGTCCAAGTCTCTCACTCTTCACTGCCAGATGAGTTAAACACCTTCTATGCCCGCTTTGAGGTCACCACCAACCCTCCAGAAATAATCACCTCCACCACTACTGACCTCTCCGCTGTTCCAGGCCTAATTGTCACAGAGGCTGATGTATTGACATCCTTTAGTCAAGTCAACATCCGAAAAGCAGCCGGGCCTGATGGGATACCAGGTCGTGTCATCAGAGTACGTTCAGAGCAGCTGGCTGGTGTGTTTACGGACATATTCAACCGTTCTCTGTCCACGTGCACTGTCCCCAGTTGCTTTAAGTCAGCCATCATTGTTCCAGTGCCAAAGAAAAGCAAAATCACCACCTTGAACGACTGGCGTCCTGTGGCCCTCACTCCCATTGTGAGTAAATGTTTTGAGAGGCTGGTGAAGAACATCATTTGCAGCATGATACCACCCACTCTGGACCCTCATCAATTTGCCTATAGACGGAACAGATCCACGGATGATGCCATCACTACAGCATTGCACACCTCCCTAACACATCTTGAGAAGAAAAACACGTATGTCAGGATGTTGTTTGTAGACTACAGCTCTGCATTTAACACCATAGTCCCTAGCAGACTTGACCACAAGCTTAGGAGTCTTAGCCTAGATCACAATCTATGCAGCTGGATCCTGGACTTCCTGTCAGCGAGGCGCCAGGTGGTGAGAATGGGCTCCATTACATCTGCTTCACTAACAATCAACACTGGTGCCCCTCAAGGTTGTGTCTTGAGTCCTCTGCTGTACTCTCTGTACACGCATGACTGTGTGGCTTTGCATAACTCTAACACCATAGTCAAGTTTGCTGACGACACCACGGTCATTGGACTTATCACCAACAATGACGAGTCAGCCTACAGGACTGAAATCAGCAACTTGACACAATGGTGCGAGGAAAACAACCTGTCCCTAAATGTTGTGAAGACCAAAGAGGTGATTGTTGACTTTAGAAGGAAAAGTGATCTGCATGAGCCTATTAACATCAATGGCTCTGAGGTGGAGAGAGTTAACAACTTTAAGTTTCTCGGCGTGAATATCACAGAAGATCTAACCTGGGATATCCACATAGACCAGCTTGTGAAGAAAGCCCAGCGCCGTCTCTTCCATCTCAGACGATTAAAGAAATTTGGCATGAGATCACAGATCTTAAAGACTTTTTACAGTGGAACTGTCGAGAGCATCCTGACAGGTGACATCCAAGCACCAAAAGGGCGGCGCTGCAAAGAGTTGTGCGCACAGCGCAAAGTATCTGCAGATGTGCTCTACCTACCATCAAGGACCTATACATCAGACGCTGCATTAAAAAGGCAAAAAGAATCACTAAGGACCCCAGTCATCCCCATCATGGACTGTTTCAGCTATTACCATCTGGCAAGAGATTCCGCAGTCTCAGGGCCAGGACCACCAGACTTCAAAACAGCTTTTTCCATCAAGCAGTAAGACTCATGAACACAGAGTCAGAATCCACAGCCTAAATTGTGCCTGTCAGTCTTGCACTTTTTCTTTTTTTCTTATGCACTTTTGGACATTGAACACTCACACTGACACTGACACATACACACATAGCACATTTATCTCAGACATTTCTTAATCACTATTATTTATTTTCTGAGGAGCAAAAAACACAAGAATTTTACTCTCCTATAGTCTACCACTAGGCTATAATGAGATGTAATAAAGTTTTTCTTGAATCTTGAATCTTGAATAGCGATGCACTGTCTTGTTATCCGTTGGCTTCTTCTTATTACAGTGCATGCAAAGCGATGCACTGTACTGTTCTCCGTTGGCTTCTTCTTCTTTTTATTACAGTGCATGCATACGATGCACTGTCTTGTTATCCGTTGGCTTCTTCTTCTTATTCTTATTCTTATTATTCTTCTATGCACGTTTTTCTCAATAACCGTTTCACCTAGAAACTTCATTCAAACTTCATCTTGTAGGTCTCAATTTCTATTGTTATGCTAAGACTTTTCTCTTTTCTACTATTTTTACTTTTTCCACTATCTGCGATAAACGAGCGAAAAAGAGCTTTTTTTCCAGAAATGATGGAATTTTGATAGTTCCATAACAGAATTCTACTTCCTACTGTTGCTTCCCTTAACTACTGTAAACATTCTATTGTTGCTTTCTTGACTACTGTAAACATTCCAGAGAACTTTCAGCAGACTAGTGGAACTTCTAGGATTCTATTTCCACGAACATTCTGTTATCTGCTTTATTAACCTTTCCAGTTCATTTCTATTAAACTAATGGGCTATTTAAGCTTATTTCACTTCCATTTGCTGAGGCAAAGGGCTCGCGAAGCGAGCCTCTTTGCCTTTCCCCTCTTCTACTGTCTTTTTCTATTCAATTCTCTGTATCATCTATTCAACTTTTAACAACTTTTTCATCTTTGCCATTTTTTTCTTTGATTCTCTGTATTATCTGTTCAACTTTTGGCAACTATTTACGTCTTCACCTTTTTGTCTTCAATTCTCTGTCAATTATCTATTCACTTTTTCATCGACATTTTACATTTTTGCCTATTTCCCTTCAACTTTTTGCCAACTTTTTACTGTACATCTTTGCCTTTTCCTCTTCAATTCTCTGTATTATCTCTTCAACTTTTTGGCAACCTTTCAGGCCTAGCCTACATATTTTCCTTTTTTTCTCTTCAATTCTCTGTATTATATTCAACATTTTTTGCAACTTTTTTCCACATCTTTTCCTATTTCAACTATTTCCTATTTCAACATTTTTAAACAAATTTACACAAAGCAACTTTTTATGTAATCATCAACAACGAACCATTTGACGCAGCCAAAGGCTGCGTCCACCTTTTATCACTAATTTAACTACTGATACGGGCCATGTTCATTCGAACTGTCATCAACTATCTTTTTTTTTCAACTATTCAATAATCACCCATTCATCAACATTAACAATAGCCACTGCTAACAACTCCCATGATGACCTAGCAATATATCAACCAACAAGATCAATGTAGCAACCAACATATCCGCCCTCGCAATGGCCTAGTAACAACCTCAGACACCCCTATGAAGCAATTGACATAGCAACCAACATGCTAAACATGGCAAACAGCATAGCAACCACCATATCTGCCCTAGCAACAGCCTAGCAACTGCCTCCAGCAGCCTTGCAATGTCTTTAGAACCACTCCATCAATAATGATATAGCAATGAACATGGCAACCAACATGATCAACGTAGCAACCAGCATAGCAACCTACATGTCCACCCTAGCAACTGCCGAACAACAACCTTAAGCACCAATGCCACCTTCCAGGAAGCACTTCCACAATGACCTAGCAATGAACATTGCAACCAACATGATCAACGTAGCAACCACCATAACTTACCTGGCAACAGCCTAGCAACAACCTCAAGAAGCCCTGCAATGTCCTAGGAACCGCTTCCACACTGATGACCAAGCACTAGACATAGCAACCAACATGATCAATGTAACAACCAGCATAGTAACCACCATATCCGCCCTAGCAACGGCCTAACAACAACCAAAAGTACCCTTGCAATCAACATAACAACCAATACAGCAACCAGCACCATTTTCTTTTTTTTCAACTATTCAACAACATGATCAAGGTAGCAACATTTTCTTTGCTACTTGACTAGTAACTTTGATTGCCTAAACAAGTTTCCTCTTTACTCTACTTTTCTACTTTTTTTCTACGATCACTTTCTAAGTGTACTTTTTTAAACGTTTGCATGCACTGTGTAATTCCTTGGAATTGCAAATCTAGTTATTATTATTATTCTTCAATGCTCGCTTTTTCTCAATAACCGCTTCACCTAGAAACTTCATTCAAACTTCATCTCGTAGGTCTCAATTTCTGTTGTTATGCTATGACATTTCACTTTTCTACTATTTTTACTTTTTCCACTATCTGCGATAAACGAGCGAAAAAAGAGCTTTTTTTCCAGAAATGATGGAATTTTGAGAGTTCCACAACAGAATTCTACTTCCTATTGTTGCTTCCCTTAACTACTGTAAACATTCTATTGTTGCTTTCTTGACTACTGTAAACATTCCAGAGAACTTTCAGCAGACTAGTGGAACTTCTAGGATTCTATTTCCACGAACATTCTGTTATCTGCTGTATTAACCTTTCCA
>JAODXP020005836.1:7500-11117 GCA_027497455.2 Sardinella longiceps | reverse complement strand
GAATAGTGGCAACAATAAGGCATATGTATCAACATAATGTAGGCTGCGTACAATCCACAAATAGATAAGAGACATGTTATGTCTAATTTATGTTTTAATTTATTTACATTTTGTTTATCTTATTATTTGTACAGTATGTTTATATTGTTTCCTGTATTGTCCAGCATACGTCTATATTATTTGTATATTTGTACATGCCTATTGTTAAGCACATAGAGAGTTAACATGGGCCAAAGTCAAATTCCTTGTGGCAAGTACCTGTATATCTGGTCAATAAAACGGATTCTGATTATTATTTTTTTCTCCACCAGAGGGAGCCAGACAACACAGAAGCTCCACAAGCTCCATATCGCCCCCCTGTGGTCAGCCAGCACAAGTGCAAGAGAGGAGAAGGGAACATATATGCATATTATGCATACATATATGCATAATGGCATAGTCTGTCTTTTCTGGAGTCCCTATAGGAAAAGGTTCATAGCACAGTAGGTTGGTACGTAACCCTTTAACAGTAGATGTTTTTATTTGTCTAGGCCCTGACTTACTCGTCACAAATGCATTTGAAGACTTCAGTGGTGTAATTTTGCCCCCAACGGCAACTTCCAAGCAGCACAGCCTAAAAGGCACTATACTACCCTTACCCTATTCCTAACCCTAACCCCCTCAACCCTCATCCTAACCCTAAACTGAAGGGAGTAGTGCATTGAATGCAGTGAGTGCTGCCTGGAAGGCACCGTTGAGGGCAAAAAAATATCAAAGACCGACTTTGGCAGGCACTGACGAGAAACTGGGTCAGCTCTTCCACTGAATTCATGCCCCCCCCCCCCCCTCCCCTCCCCCTCCCGGCCACAAACAACAGGTAGTCTTCTAGATGTTAGTTCTTTCTCTTCAGGAACAGGCTGGCAGTTTTAGGAGTCTTAAGAGAGACAGATGAGCGAAAGCCAGCTCAATCTGTGAAGGATGGCCAGGCAGCGTTTCTGCGTCGATTGGATGGAGCGTTTAGATGGGGTGCGTGCGCGAGGAAAATGATTGTCAAACGCCACGTGAATAAAAGGCTTTTAGGCCGTAGACGTGTGAGCGGAACAAAAGCACACAAAGGCTGGGCGTAGCTCAGGGGAAGATGAAAGCCCCCGTGCCACAATGCTGCGGCTTCAGGCCTCCAGCTCCAGACGTCCTACCCAGCCCTGGGCTTATTATCAGGCTAATGTCCCCATCTCAGCCCCTCTCAGATCAGACCCGGCTCTTCTGCCTCTTTTATTATTGAAATATACTTGACAACATAGCCCCTCTGTTGCACCCCCCCTAACACACCTCACACACACACACACACACACACACACACACATACACACACACTCATACAAACACACTCACACACACACACTCACACACACACACACACACACACACACACACACACACACACACACACACACACACACACACACACACACACACACACACACACACACACCTCACCCACCATGTGTTTGTTCTCCTGATTACACCATGCATCTTTGATAACCCAAGGTGATCTAACGCATCATCTCTTGTTTTTTGTTTTGTTTTGTTTTTTGTTTCTCTCTCTCTCTCTCTCTCTCTCTCTCTCTCTCTCTCTCTCTCTCTCTCTCTCTCTCTCTCTCTCTCTCTTCCTGCCCCCTCACAGATGGACCCATTTTGTGTGAGTTGTGCAACTTGTGTGTGGTTTGGGTGAGTTGTGCAAGCATGAGCGTCATAGTGGTGGGAGAAGGGGGGACTGAGTTACCAGGGCCCCAAGATGGGAGGAGGGCCCCTGAGGAGTCTGTAATTGTATTCCAGGCAATGAGGAGGCAAGCGAAGCAGAGGGAGACCCAAGAACAACTGGAGAAGGAGCACAGAGCAGGATGTGAAGAAGAGGGGACTGTTGTGGAAACAGCTGGAGAGAATGGCCCAAGACAGATGAGGGTGGAAACACTTCATCAGTGGCCTATGTTCCGAAAGCAATGTACAGGCCTAAGTAAGGAAGTAAGTAAGTAATGAGGGGGGCCCATGGCCACTGCTAGTGCACAGGGCCCAGAATGTGGTGCTTACGCCCCTGAGTGCAAGTTTAAGTGTTGTCTGAAGCACAATGCCAGCCTGGGGCCACAGAAAGCACAGAGACAGATATATAGTGTGTGTGTGTGTGTGTGTGTGTGTGTGTGTGTGGTGTGTGTGTGTGTGTGTGTGTGTGTGGAACCTAATCAGCTCACTGCCGTGTTGTTTTGATCAGCCCGCCGGTGAGAGGAGAAGGACTTTGATCTCAGGAAGCCATCTCTGGTCTGGCCCAACTACTGGGGTGCAATTTAACCCCCCACCCCACCCCCATCACCCCACCCCCACCACCACTAGAGAGCGATAATTACCCCCGGGGGGCAATTCAAGTGTATGTGTGTCTGTGTGTGTGTGTGTGTTTGTGTGGCTGGCTTGGTTGTGCAGTTTGCTCATCTCTGTATGCTGATAAGGGTGTGGGAAGTTTTTCATTTCTTTTCTATTGCCCCCCGGGGCAATTAATTACCCAGGCAGAGGTGGGGTGGGCTTGCTCACTCTTGTCCTCAGTGCGGTTTCCTGGCTCCCATGATCCTTTGCTACTGTACCCAGGAGGCCCCCTCGGTCCTTGTCCTGGGAGACATGAGTGTGTGTGTGTGTGTGTGTGTGTGTGTGTGTGTGTGTGTGTGTGTGTGTGTGTGTGTGTGTGTGTGTGTGTGTGTGTGTATGTGTGTGTTAAGTACAATAGTCTTGGTGTTCACTCTGAGAGCTCTGGGTAACACTGTGTGTGTGTGTGTGTGTGTGTGTGTGTGTGTGTGTGTGTGTGTGCAGAGTGCTACTCCCACTTATCAAAAAGTTGTGTACCTTAGAGTATTGTTTCTTAAAGGAATGAGCTGAGTGAACCAACACGTAGCCCGATGTTTTACGGTGCTACAGTAAGTGGCATTGATACTGTATAGTCACTACAACGAACACATTTTGTGCAACGCAGACCGAGATGGCGAAAATGGCAAAACAAAACGTAATCAATATTGTCTGATCTGACTGATATCCAGTTTCCCCATGAAGCCTGCGTTATGTCTTCTTAATGATGATTCTCAAATTTGTATTGATGAAAGGTCAAAGAGGATTTGGCTTGCCAGTGTAACAGCAGCCACGGAAATTATTGTGCTTGTTTGGCTCCCTCTAGCCTGGCGAATGCCAAACTAAAATCACAAGTGATATTTAGTCTGGGGACCTACCTATTGCATTTCTCGTAGCGGAAGCATCGTTTACAATTGTCCATAGCCGTTTATCGGGCGCTACGAATGTCTATCATAGCGTCTGTACATACCTCGGAGCCAATACCAGAGCCACCACGTGACGTAAAATGCAATCGAGGGCCGTACAAATCCTTTTTTGTTCTGCGATTGGATACCGAAAGTAAGCAAGAAAAACGGCCATGGTCACCATGCTCCTCTGCCGAGTGAAATGAAATAAGCACGCAAAGGAGCATGGGAATTCCCAGGCTAGGCTCCCTCCCCATAATGTGATGAAAAAGGGTTAATGGGGCCAACACAAGGACTTATTTATATTTCATGGACATTTCCAGAGGTGCCACACTGTACCCAAAGATT
>JAODXP020005835.1:0-10550 GCA_027497455.2 Sardinella longiceps | reverse complement strand
AGTTACGTATTGCTACGTTAAGTACTCCTCATTGTCCGTTCTCTACAGCACCTTGAAATGCAACTAAAGCGTTCACTTATTCGCCGATAGGCATGGATTTCCCCTCACTGGGAAATGCAATAAATTCCACTGCCATCTCACTGAAAAATTATTTCTCCTTCGCGTGTAGGAGATGGCATGTTGCCATTCTGTTACATTTCCAGACTGTCCTAACGCCATCCGCCTGACGGTGAAGATGCCTTTAGCCTATTCACGCAGCGCTTAACTATTAAAATGTCCTAATTTTTCCACGTTTGTTGCCGTATGATATTTTAGTCTCCAGCATCTAGCTTCTTCACCTACGCTGCTCCTACCCAGCAAAAAACTATCGTCTTAAATTAGATTCTTAAAAGGGCAACGTCTTAAAAGGGCCACATCACTTTTGATACAGGTGGGCCAGGTTATGCTACATTAACATTACTGCCATGTATAAAAGGTTGAACAATAATGATGTAAACATGCTGGTTATGAAGTAGTGCTCCACCTCATTTAATTACCTGGTTTAGAAACTAAAATGGATCTAATTTACTTGTTAAAATAATGAAACATGGAACATGGCATGATGAAGCATATTTATGGGGGGGAGGAGGATCGAACCGAACCAAACCGAAAACCGTAACCCTAAAGCCGTGATACGAACCAAACCGTGAATGTTGTGAACCGTCCCAGCCCTACCTACAAGCACTCAAAGCGCTTTACAATGTATACCTCACATTCACCCATTCACACACCGGTGGCAGAGGAAACCATGCAAGGCACCAACCTGCTCACCGGGAGCAATCTGGGGTTAGGCATCTTGCTCAAGGACACCTCGATGGGGTCAGGCGGAGTGGGGCTCGAACGGCACCTCTACCAACTGTGCCACCATCGGCCAATGCTTTCTACGTGTGTGTGTGTGTGTATGTGTGTGTGTGTGTGTGTGTGTGCGTGCGCGTGTGTATGTGTGAGTGCGCAAGTTCGTGTGTGTGTGTGTGAGTTCATCTGAGTGTGACTAAATGACCCTCTTCAGGCATGGTCTGGGAGTAGACACAGGAGTGAGTGAGTGAGTGTGTGTGTGTGTGTGTGTGTGTCTCACTTCATAGGACCTCACACACCTTGACACCTGCACACACACACACACACAGAGAGTGCATGCATGTGTGTATGTGTGTGAGTGCGCAAGTTTGTGTGTGTGTGTGTGTGTGTGTGTGTGTGTGTGTGTGTGTGATGAGAGAGAGAGAGAGAGAGAGAGAGAGAGAGAGAGAGAGAGTGCATGCATGAGTGTATGTTTGTGAGTGCGCAAGTTTGGGTGTGTGTGTGTGGGTGGGTGTGTGTGGGTTCATCCGGGTGTGACTGAATGACCCTCTTCAGGCCTGGCCTCGGAGTAGACACCGGAGTGTGTGTGTGTGTGTGTGTGTGTGTGTGTGTGTGATCCTCTGTCCGACAGGTCTCTTACACCTCTATAGCCCTTTAGATAAATCTCACTTCACATACCCTCATACACCTTGAGACCTGCTCACACACACAGGAGCTGTTCATCTCAGCACTCAGATTACCCCCACCCAGTCTGCTGTGTCTTAATTATAAGCAGGGTGCGATTTGGTGGGGGGATGGGTCGGATTTCCTAACCTCTGGTTTTGGCATCCCTCCCTCTGCTTGAATAATTTTATCTCCGGTGGGGATAACATTTATCCCCCCTTGATATCTCGTGACAGTATGCAAGCAATGCGACTAACATCTAGTGTGCAGCGAATTATAAAATTATTGTGCGTGACAACTCCTGGCTCACTTTGCCTCGAACTTTATCCTATAAGCGCAGGTGTTTTTTTTTCTCACTGGAAAGACTAAAGCTATAGACGAGAAGGAAAACGAAAGGAAACTTCATAATGTTATCACATTGTTTGAACAACTTTGTGCAAAGGGAAACGAACTGTTTGGCAAAGGCACAATTTAAGTTTGATATGAAATGTGTGTAATGTCAACGTATCAGGCAAAATATCCGAATCGCGGGGATGAGAACACTTTTTAGGTAAATCAGCCAGTTGTAGAAAATGACCAATAAATGGCATAATCTAGACAAAATGCTCAAACAATACGTTAAGTAGGAAGGCCTAGTTGTTCCTATTTGCATTGGCTTTCCTCACAGTTGCAAAAAAAATAAAATAAAATAGGTTAACGTTTCCAGCGCACTTCCGCGCATAGCGTCAGATCCAACGAATGTCTTGGGTTGGGGTCAACATATCTCTGAGCAATCGAAGTAATTTGGCTATTATCGGCTACATTAAACAATGTAATCTGCAGCACTTTATTTAAATATTTAACACGCCGCAAGCAGCAGGAGGGTCTGAATGAGAGAGTTTCTAAGTTTTGTGAAAAATGTAATTTGTCAGGATTGCGCTCTACAGGCAGCAGCAGCAGTCACATGAAGTGCGGTAGCCTACTTCAGAGGCATCTGGTAGACACTGCGCTGTAGAATAGATAGGCCTACTAATGGCATGACTGTTTTAAGGAATGAATAAGCAGAATATGTTTTTTTTTTTTTTGGGGGGGGGGGGGGGGGTTCTAGTAATGACGTCACCAACGCAAGCAATACCGTTCCAGAAACATCCCCCCTCTGTTTTTTTCACAAATCGCACCCTGATTATAAGGTGTGTGTGTGTGTGTGTGTGTGTGTGTTGTGTTTCTCTCAGGCTGTATAAGTGTAATCTGACAGTGAGGAGCTGTTCATCTCTAGCTTCAGCTCTCAGATCAAACCCCTCCAGTCTGAGAGAGCTGAAACTGGGAGGAAACTCACTGCAGGAGTCTGATGTGGAGCTGCTCTCTGCTCTACAGAAAGATCCCACATATAAACTGACTGAACTAAAGTAAGTGATGACTAGAGCTCATACAGTAGGAAAATATGCCCATTGTGTAAATAAACACGTTAGTGTGTCCACTTACTGTATTTTCTGTGTGTGTCATTTAAACTATTATGGTCTGTTTAATGTGTAAAATAGAGTTATTCTGTACTGTATGTCAGTGTTGAGGAATCCTAATGGAGAAACCTCATACTGAGGATGATGGAATCTGACAAATCTCCTCAACAGGTGGAGTTAACTGGTGATCCATCAATCCTCCATCAGTGTGACTGGAGCAGAGCTGCTGCAGATGCTGCAGTTTCCAGACACTCAGTACCAGATGATCATCCAGCTGCCCCACACATCAGCACTACTGGACTGGGACACTTTAAAGGCTCCAGTTTACCAACCTCAGTACTGACCCACTACAGAGATAATACATATGAAACACAAATGTATAAGACATACAAATGTATAAATGTCTAACTGCTATACCATAGTATGCTATAGAGGAACTACTGTAATATCTCCAGCGCCAATTAAAGCTGGCAACAGACCTATCGATTTTTAACCCCGATTTTGATACGATGGAAAGTCCGGGCCAGTCATGGGTAGTCACGGGTAATCATGAGTAGTCGCAAGTTTCAGTCGTGGCTAGAATCGTTATGTGTGTTTGGGTGACAGATTTGTAACGATGCGATTCTTCCCATTGTTGACGCAATTACGACTGGGTCCGACTGAATCAAACATGTTTGATATGATCTTAACCGGTCCGTTCTGAGGTCGCTATGATACCAATTATGACATTAAAATGCCGACTTCTCGATCGTTAGGTTTGTGCTCATGAACGACCGTCAATCGTCCCAGATTGAGTCTGTAGGTTTGGCTCACTAATCGTAAAAGACTGAGAAAGTCGGTAGGTCTGTTCCCAGCTTAAGGGACTCCAAACAATGTGCACAAGGTGAAAAAAGTGAAATGTGAAAAATAATGTGAAATATTTTTTTTAAAAAACATACAAATGTATAATGTAAAAAACTAATGAGTAACTCCTTGAACCTGTAGTCAGACCCCATAGTGGCCCTGGGTTTCCCTTGATCCGCGAGTATGAAGGAGTTGATTGGCCCTTATGATCTCCAGAACCAACCGAGGAGCTAATGTCTCCATGTGAAACAAATATATATTAAAAAATGTAAACGTACAAAACATACAAATGTATAAAATACACAAATGTCTAATTGCTATAATATAGTAGTTATAATCTCCAGCTTCGCCAATTGAGGAATTTCCAGACACTTTGCACAAAGTGAAACATTGTCTAAAACAAATGTATAAACCATAAGTAAATGTACTCCTTAAACCCATAGCCAGATCCCATAGTGGTGCAGTAGGTCCTGGGTTCCTCCTGATCCATGAGTATGAAGGAATTGATGCAGTTGATTGGCTCTTATGATCTCCTGACTTCAAGCCCATAGAACACCTCTGGGCCATTATTATGTTTCAGTCCATCAGGCACTGCCAGCTTGCTGCTCAGCCTTTACAATAGCTGAGGGATGAGGGCCTTACACAGATCAGACCACATAACACACACACACACACCTGGGGCCCCATGTACCTGTGTAGACTTAGGAAGACCATATGACACACACACACACACACATCTGGGGCCCCATGTACCTGTGTAGACTTAGGGAGACCATATAACACACACACACACATGCACACCTGGGGCCCCATATATACCGTACCTGTGTCATCTTCAGAAGAACATGCAGTATAACATGCACGCACACACACACACACACACACACACACACATGTCTCATGTACTGTAGACTTACCTTCATGTATGCATTTTATGTTTATTTTGATTTTATAACTTATTCTTGCTGTAAATGTCATACAAATAATAATAAACCGCTTTGCAATAAGAACCTTTATCCCTCTCTCTCTCTCGCACACACACACACACACACACACAGATACACACACACACCCACAGACCCAAACACACACACACACACAGACCCAAACACACACACACACACACACACACACACACACACACAGACCCAAACACACACACACACAGACCCAAACACACACTGGTGTGAACTGGCTTTTATCTGCCCCCTGTCCACTTGGTTCCATCTAACCACTGCTGATCATTATAACACATAATGAACACTATAAAGCTTTCTATCACACAATGAACACTCTATAACCCTTTATAACGCATAACAAACACTTCATAACCATTTTATACACATTCAGAATCCCAGTGGCATCAAAAATCTATTTCAACCACACTAATGCCGCTTTCACATTACCATACGGTTTCAGCTCAGAATTTCGCAACACCGATGCTGGACAATACACGTCTTTCAGCCGGAGTTCTCGACAGAGAGGGGGGAAATGGCGGTGAATCGATAATTCACATGACTTACACAGTAACTTGTATTAAACCGCCTGACACACTTAAGAGCCAACAAAATACATTACTGTTGTGTTTGACAGTTGTAAAATGATATTGATTGATACTGATATTGAAGCATTTCTAGACAATGTTCATGGCTGTTACCTAGCAACACACTCTACCATTGGCTCCGTATCCGAAAGTGTCGGGCGAGTTCAATTTTTTAACGCATCCGGAGCTCTGTTGGATTCGCATTGCAGTCGGTCGGATTCGCACCGCAGTCGTTCGGACCCGTTCGCATGCGGTCTCCGTATCCTCATAGGAAATGAATGATTTCCGGTCGTTAGGTTGTCGTACCTACGGACTCAAAACATGGTAATGTGAAGGCGGCATAAGACCTATACCACTGACCACGTGCAATGCTGTCATGGACCACCAGGGGGCTGCAGATCACATGTTTAAAACCCCCATAGGCTACTTTATACACATTCATTATAACACATAATGAACACATAATGACCCTTTTATACAGAAGACCATATAGCACACACACACACACACACACACACACACACAACTGCACATAGGGCCCTTGGGTGAGCATGGGCCAAACCCCTGTAGACTAGACTAAGGATAAAGTGCTGCTGCCGTTTTCTTTCTTTCACCTTCCAACCAGAAATAAAATCCTGTAGAACAGGGGTAGGGAACCTATGGCTCGGGAGCCAGATGTGGCTCTTTTGATGGTTGGGTCTGGCTCGCAGACAAATCTTTAACATTCTCATGTAGGCCTATTTCAATCCATTCATCTATCTATTTCAGTCTTGAATAGCACTTGAATAGCAATTGTGAGAAATGGAAAGCCATTCACAGATGAGGAGTATGCCAAAACACTCTTCTTGTGTACTTTTTGATTACTTTTCGAATGAAGATAAGATAAATTAATGAATAAAAGACATGCCTGTATATTGTATGGCTCTCATGGAAATTAATTGTAAAATATGTGCCATTCATGGCTCTCTCAGCCAAAAAGGTTCCCGACCCCTGCTGTAGAAGCTCCTGAGATCCAAAGGTCTCAGCTTGATTATGACTCATGACTATAAACCCACTAGACTGGATCAGATAAGCAGTTAGATCAGCATTCAGACTCAACTGGCCAATCAGTGGACTCCAGTAACCTGTTTGATTACTGGCCGGAGTCATAAGGATGTAACTCTCTTAGAAACCTGTTTAATTATTACACTCCTCAGTCATACAGATATGACTCCTTCTCTTTAGAAACTTGTTTTAACACTGAAGAAGATGAACGGTTCTAGCGGTCAGAACAAAAATGTAACTTTTGGGTGAGTATTTAAATCATTGGTAATATTGCAGAAGGTTTTATAAATTGTATGTTTTTGTTCTTATAATTGTGCACAGTATGTTGTATCATGTTGTGATGATCTATGTAAACTCATAGTAATCAATGTGTAGTGATGAAAGACTAGAATGGAGCAACAATACTGTGTAGTGGTCTGGTGTGTTACATTACAGCAGAGGTTTTCAACTGGTTCAGTCCCAGGGACCACCATTCTGACTAAGAAGTCATCGGCGGCCCACCATCGTGTGGTGATGCGGGGTTGTTGTAAACAGAGATTCTGACAAATAACTTACAAAAAGACATTTTAGCCATCAAACCACTACATTTACACAACTATGCGGAGATTTTATTCTTAAACAATATTTGGAGTGATGGACATTTTATAAAACAACTGAAAGTACAGCTGTAAAATTTCTGCACTCAAAGCTTATTTATGTATTCAGAAATTAATTTTAAAATACACTAAATTGAAACTGGAACCCAACACGGACCACCTGCAGTGTTGCCACGGACCACCAGTGGGCCACGGACCACCTGTTGAAAACCCATGCATTACAGTTCAAACACAACTTAGAAACTCAGATACTGTACTTAGAAAAGGCTATCATACTGTTATTTCCTTGCATTTTTTAAACATGCAGAGTGAACCTATG
This sequence comes from Sardinella longiceps, assembly GCA_027497455.2. NCBI lineage: Eukaryota > Metazoa > Chordata > Actinopteri > Clupeiformes > Clupeidae > Sardinella > Sardinella longiceps. The sequence continues at coordinate 3,272 of JAODXP020005835.1, read as the reverse complement.
ACACTAACAAGATATTGCTGAACATTTGATAAGAAATGAACTTTAGCACATGCTGCCTTTGTCATAGAGTGTGTGTGTGTGTGTGTGTGTGAGAGAGAGAGAGAGAGAGAGAGAGAGAGAGAGAGAGAGAGAGAGAGAGAGAGAGAGAATAAAGTGAGTTCAATGATTTACACAGTAAAATGGTGGCAAAAATGTCTTTGTGGTCGTCTTGAATTAAGTTATATTTATGTGGTGACTCTGAATGAATATTAGTGTGCTGAAAGTGTTTGCTGTGCAGTGAGAGAGAATCCTGCCTCTAAACAATGGACCAACAGAGAGACTCTGCAGAGAGCAACCATCCTCCCAGGTCAGTGTGTGTGTGTGTGTGTGTGTTAAGTTAAAAGTTAAAAGTTGCCCCACAAAAAGTTGTTTCACATTCATTCATTGTTGGTGAAGAGCTCCTTTGCTCAGATGAGCACAACTCAGCCCACCAAAGGAAAAAAAGTGCACAAAGCTGGAAAAATTACAAGATGATTTGTTTAAATTCTGCACCTAATCTCTTTGTCTTAAATGACATGAAAACAATATTTTGAATCAATATCAGGCATCATCACCATACATTGGTATTGTGACCTGAGGTTGGTGCCTGTTTGACTGTACGACTAAATTAATGCAACTGACTTACAGTAACTACATGCAGAACTTCACCTCCTCTATTAAGCCATTAGGTTAGACATGTTACAACTGAATTAATTTCTATTATTTAAAGGCCATAAAATCATGATTTCCTTCTTTATAAATAGGGGTCTGGTGCAGAGCAGAATAAAGCACTTTACTGCATCCAGCCATGAGTCCATGAAGAGACATCAGTCAGAAGAAGATCTTACCAGCGTTGGATCTCCTAGGTGAGAACAGACCTCCATTCAGACAGAGAGCTGCTCTAAATATGGGACTGGGGAAGGTCCTGAGAGGGGAAGGGGTCAGTCTCATTATTTAGGCCAGGGCCAATTAGTTTTCCAAGGGGGCCACATTTAGAATCCAAGAACTTGTGCGGGGCCGCAAAATTTTCGCGGTCACTATTTTCAAATAATCAAATCGCAACACATTGATAAAAATGCATATTTGCTTTGTTTTAACAACAACTTTGCATGTTAACAATAGCTACAAAGTATTTATTTACAAAATTTACATTTTTAAATGACCAGAACAGAATATTTTAATACCACAACTTTGTTTTTAAAGTGAATTATTTATCCCTAAATGTTCTATTACAGAACTTATTTTGCACTCCAACAGGTAGACTAAAAGAAAAATTTTAAATAACATGTAAACACGCAAGGACTCTAATATAAGTACAGTTGTCAAAAGAGGAAATGCTGCATCAATAGACCAAACCGGCTTAAAAAAATAAATAAAAGGCTGCGCAACAGCGCCCAAATCCTCTGGTGGCCAAAACCGGAATTACATGTACTCGCTTAGGAATCGCCATAGTACGGAAGAGCATTAGAGTCAGTAGGAGATATATATTTTGCTAATATCTGAGAAATAAACTCAGAATTTTCGAGTAAAAAGTCGGAATTTTCGAGAAATAAAGACAAAAGTTCTGAGAAAAAGTCGAAAATTTAAAAGTCGAAACTTTCGAGAAATAAAGTCGAAAGTTTTGAGATACAAAGTCGAAAGTTTTGAGATTCAAAGTCAAAATTTTCGAGAAGAAAAGTCAGAAATATGTAGAAGGCGGGCGGAAGTGATATTTGCCGGTGGTCAGTGGACATGAATGAGATCAGTGAGAGGCTGGGAGAGGGTGACACCAGCTTCAGATGCGCCCTGCCTTGTTATGATCAGTGGACAAGTGAGAGTTTAGCCCCACACCGAATCCCTTGGCCAATGTTAGTGGTGGTAACAATATTTCAGGGGGTCGGATTGTTCATCGTGAAGTTAGGAGGCAAGTTAGTAGTGTGGGGAATGCCGGAGTTTATATGGGAGCACAGTGTTTTTATCGCGCTAGCCAGCTAGCTTCTATGCCTTCTGACCGTGCCTCTCCACAATCCGACAGTAACGTGAAGGCTGGAGGTTTTGACTAATGCCACTGGGGATGTTACGAGGTCATAGTGTTCATAGGAGAGTTAGGGTACAACATAGGCAGGGTGGGGAGTCGCAATGATAATGACAGTGTGCGAATTCTCTCCACTTTGCGTGCGCGCAAGGCGGACCTCGCCATGCAGCGCGCAGCAGGGTCAAAGGCGCTGTGCCACGGCATGTTTAGTTCAAGATAATGGAAATGCCGGCTTTGAGTACTTGGCAAATGAGGGTCAGTAGCCTTCCGTTTGATCAGCCAATTGGTTATCTGGGGGAAAGACAACTCGATGCACTTGATTTAATACGAGGCAATGACTTTAGGGTCATTGCTGGTGGTATACACCTCCACCCACAACACATGCCCTGCATCTGTCCGTTCCCACTCAGTTCCTCCTGCACGAAGGCTAACGTTATCACATTGTCGATGTCCGACTGATTTCGCCTCCTGCACAGTCCAAGTTCACGACACCGCCTCTACAGTGTCCGGATAGAAATCACAATACTGTGATTCTGTGCTAAGACATCAAGGATCTCTCTGTTATTAAATCCAACCTCAAAATAACATTTGATTAACTCCTCCATTTCAGCAGCACCAGGCCTTGCAGACGAAGTCTAACAGCTCTGAATGACCTACTTCCGGGTAGACTAAATTTGTGACTTTTTTCTCAAAACTTTTGAGTTTTTTCTCGAATATTTCGACTTTATTTCTCAAAACTTTCGACTTTATTTCTCAAAACTTTCGACTTTATTTCTCGAAAGTTTCGACTTTTAAATTTTCGACTTTATTTCTCAAAACTTTCGACTTTATTTCTCGAAAATTTCGACTTTTTTCTGGAAAATTCTGAGTTTCTTTCTCAGAGATTTGCAAAATATATCTCTCCTATTGAGACTAATGCTCTTCCGTACCACAGAGAATGAACAGTGGAAAATACCTTAAAAAAATATTTCCTAATGTGTTAATGCCACTTAAATTGACGTAGTTTGGGGATATATCATCTATTTATTAATATTCTGAAAATTATATTAGGCTATCGTCACATGATGATGTAATTTATGCATTACTGTGACAACCAGCAGGAGTCAAGCCCAGAGAAGACACTACTCACCTGCACCCAGCAGTGTGTCCATGAAGAGTGACCGGTCAAAGGATAACCCAATCAGCTTCAGAGAGGAACACACACACATCATGATCCCAGGTAGGAACAGCTCATCGATCA
>JAODXP020005834.1:0-11042 GCA_027497455.2 Sardinella longiceps | reverse complement strand
AAAAGTGCTTCCGTTAAGACTTTTGTGGACATGTTGGGGTAAAAGATGACAACCTATTTTTTTAGTTAGAAGGCACCCATAGGTGAAATACTAGGGTGGTTGTCAGGCTGAAAAATTATTTTTATGACTTTTGGAAGCAATTTTATGGCAATTTTCAGTTTTTTTGTTCAACACGACATACATACAGTAAATGTTGAATATCTCCACAACCACAAGGGCCACATACATAAACTTGGTGTCAAATGAAAGCTTACACTTATGGGATGCCTGTAAATGTGTCATAATGAAAATATATATTACATTGTTGGAGAAGACAGAGCTAGAACATGTAAAAATCAATCTCCGCCTAAAGGGAACCACATTTTAAAGTGAATAGCAGCTTGGAAACATAAGATTGTAGCTTAAAACCTCCATCAATCACTACCCCTATCTAGGGGACAGAGTCATGCCAAGTTTGAATTTTGTAGTGTGAGACCAGGCAACACTGCACAGGTTTTAGCACTTTAATGTGCAGGCGGAAATCTAAATTTATACCCATTGGTTCCAATTTAATTCAACTACCAGACTGTAAAACCAATTGTATTTATTTGACATAGGCCTATCACAATTCTCAGGTCTTTACAGTTAATAACTATTTTAGAAATAAAATAACTGTTTGGTCATATGGCAGATATTTATAACATATGAGGGTTTTGAGAAAATACTCAAACAATACAGCTGGTAGGGTTAGAATTTTTCCCTATCTTGTCAGGGAGCCATAGTCTGGAAAGCTCAAGAAAATGTGTCGAACTTGACATGGTCTTATACTTTTTATTTTCTTTTTTTCTGTTAACTTTGACCCTAAGAACCAATAATTGGAGGGTCTGCTCTGCTAGAAATATCAATAATATAAATAATAAAGAGTGCAGACATTAAAATGACCAAACACCCTTTATTTTTATCAGGAAAATGCGAAAAATGATTTACAGTAGTCAATGTCATTCTTTTCACTAAATAGTATACTCATTACACATAAATAATCCTAAAAATCCAACCAGAATCATTGAATCTGTGATGATTTCACAACAAGTTAGCAATGAACAAGCTCTGAACCTCAATGGAATTCTAGACCACTCTGAAAATTCCAAGACATACTGGATATTTAACATGGTTGGGGAAGATAACACACATTAGCATCTAGACTCGTAATTAATAATAATAAAAAGATAGACAATCCTTAGTAGGAGCGCCAATGACTTTCCTGTATCTCTGATGTGGTAAGCCATGTGGGCCAGTGCTAGCACAGTAGTTAAGGAGCCAGACTAACGTGCTAGTAATCTGGAAGTTGTAGAAGTTTCGTAGAAAGTACCTCTAATAGTAGCCTGATTGCCATCGACTTTCAAAGCTCTAATAGACTTTGGTCTGACCAAGAGCCCATATAACAAAATTTCTCAAAGCGCATGGTTGACCCGCCTCCCTCAAATGCCTCGGTTTGCTACTGGTCGATGTTAGAAAATGCAGTGCCGAAGCAAAACCTATCACACCACTCTTTCCTCTGACGTATGTGACGCAAAGGGAATTGCTTGAACAAGACTGAGAGCCGTTGGAGCTGCTCAAAGCAGTTCCCCCGTTTTGGGGAATTCAGAAGTCCTGCCCGATCAGCAGCTGGCCAGACCAGCGACAGCAACGCCGAAGGTGTTACGTCACTGGGAGGGCGTGCCAGGCTACTCTAATAGGCCTTGTTGAGAATTACTGTTGAAGCCATTCTCCCACTTCAGTATGTGGAAAATGATGGATCCCAGAAACTTGAGAGTCCACTGTTTAGTGTTGTAGATTGAAATGCAGCCATGTTCACTGCATTATACTCCCACTTTCCTGTTGGCAAACTATAGGGGATCCAACTGTTGACTTTAGATTTGGCATTACTAGACATTCATTGGACTTAGGACACAGGTCAGTAATCATTCAATCCCATGATGGAGGATTTTTCTGGATAATGATGGTGCTTTTATAGCAATAGGGGACTTTACACAGATCCGGTGATCTGTTCAAGCTTTGCGTCAAACTTGGTACCAATTGGACAGCACAGGCCCTGAGACGAGAGCTGGTTAGTCCTTCACTATCCCACAAAGTCTTCCACAAGGCTCCTGTACTCCCTCTTCCTGTCCATCTTTGAGACACCCAATAATTGGAGTATCATCAAAGAATGTCTGCATATGGCATGATTCGAGTTGTACTTGATATTTGTGGTGTTCAAGGTGAACAGTGCAGGAGAGAGAGCAGTTCTATATGGATTTTCTGTGCGGCCGACTATTTAAAATATCCAGTATCATTCGGACATTTCAGAGTAGCCTATAATTCCATTGAGGCTCTGAGCCTGTTGATTGCAGTTTTATTAACTTTTCTGTAGATTACTGGCATATAAACATACAGTTAGGTGAAAAGCATGACATATGGCTGTTATTTGTGTAAAATTGATATCATATTGGAATATCCAAAAAGAATCAGATCACCGCACACAGTACTGGGTTTTGCTGATTATATTTTCTCAGGTGAACAACGCGTTTCGCGTGTGTCGCTTCATCAGGTTTACTCATTCATACACTTGGTCTTGCCACTAACAGGTGATATAGGTGATTAATGCAAGACACTATCCAATTAACAATTCAGTTATAACTCCAGACACACATCCAATCTAATACAAAAACCATATCTTCAGATTTAGGCTCCTATGCCAATATGTATGGTGCCTTACATGGGTGAGGTCATGTGATCATCACAAATCACCTATATCACCTGTTGGTGGCAAGTGTATGAATGAGTGAACCTGATGAAGCGACACACAAAACGCATTGTTCACCTAAGACAATAAAATCAGCAAGACCCAGTTCAGTATGCAGTGATCTGATACTACACACTAATTACACTAAAAATGCATACACTTTTTTTGGTGACATTTCTGGCAGACCAGACCCTCCAATTATTGGTTCTTAGGGTCAAAATTAACAGAAAACAAATACAAACAAAAAGTATAACAGGCAATGCCAGGTCCAACCCATCAGACTTTGGTGTTAGAATTTTAGTTTTTTGTTTGAAGCCAATAGAAGAACATTGGTGTTCTATTCTATGAAAACACTTGTTGCAATAACCCTAACTCTACCCATTGCTTCAGGCTTCATAACATAACCGGGCTGACCAAAGTGGTGCAGTACTCCTTTGGTAGACTGAAATACATTTTTGTAAAGGTCTGGTTTGAACATCAATTGGATAATATTGCAAGTAGGCTAGGCCTATTAAGGAAGCAATTAAGAGTTAAAATCCGATTTTGTCACTTTTAAGAATACAGCCATAAAATGGAGAAAAAATCATTTTCCAGGCTGACAACCTGGCTAGATTTTATGTTAAGGGGTCAAATATTAATACTATGTATGTTGTCAGCTTTTACCCTGAGGTGTCCGCACAAGTCACAATATCAGTTTTGGCCCCCTGACTACTAGCGCATCTAAAAAATATATTATTTTGAAATCAGTAAATCAAACTCATTGTGATGTCATTATTCTGGAGCATAAGGGCTATTATGACGCAGCTCAGAATTCAGAATTTTAGAGACAGTCAAGTTCACTGCCCCACATTTGTGAATCTGAGCAACTTCTAGACGGGTGATTTTTTCGAAAGCGGCGTTGTAACTGGTTTTATTTACAGCCTGTGGACTTGTGCGCCACTGGCTGTTCTCTACTGAATCCAAGTCCGATGGAGATCATGGGGTCCATCGGAATTTGGTATTATTTTATCTTGAAGAGTGTAAGTTCTTTCTTTTTTTTGTCTCAAATTGCATTGTGTTAAGCCTATACGTTTCATTTTGTTTTTGATGTCACCTGTCTTTTTGTTAATGTGTTACTTATGTGTTATGTTATTTTTAATTTTATTTTACAGGCTAATTGTTATTTTCCTATCATGGCATTGCTGAAAAGAGCAGTCAGGTTCCCCTGAATAAATGCTTAATGAATAAATGAACTTAATGCTTATTCAACTAGTTTAGGCCCAGGCTATTCCAGTAGGCCTATTCAAAGTTCAACATGGTCTTTATTACATCTCAGTAGGCCTATACTTGTATTGTAGCCCAGGAGTACCCATGCTCCTTTGTGATCCATTTCATTAATTAGTTTAACGATAGCGAGGCCACTTGTAGCCTATGGTATGGGTAAAAAGAGAGAAAGATTGCTGAATGTGTGTGTGTTTAGAGAGAGAGAGAGAGAGAGAGAGAGAGAGAGAGAGAGAGTAAAAATGGAAAGTGTATAGGCTTATAGTGAAAAACCTGATAGTGTGTGTTTGTGTTGAGAGAGAGAGAGAGAGAGTAAAAATGGAAAGTGTAGGCTTATAGTGAAAAACCTGATAGGTTTCAGCTGTCATTGCCTCAAAGTTCATAAGCCTTGTCGTTCCTTGGTGAGTCTGGCGGTCCACTTGCTACATGGTAGCAGTTGAAACAGTCTAGAATGGCTGGGGTATTTACTGATTCTCTTGGCCTTCCGGATCATCTCTTATACAAACCCTGTTTGGAGGGTAGATGATGATGCAGTGCCTTAAGTTTGGTGGCAGAGCAACTTCCAAACCATGCAGTCGATTCTTGATGTTGATTCGATATCTTTACACTTGGCCTAGGATGGTGTTATAGTCAGGCCATAGTCTACCCCAGTAGTCATGATTCATTTTGAAGAGGATAAACCTCTAGGCCTAATTCAGCCCGCCCTGTTTGGCTTTCTCTTTCATGTTGATCTTTCTGTCTTTGCAGACAATTTTTACGGACATTATTGTACCTCTCGTATGCCTATGGCTGTTGAAAACCACAATTATTGTAAGTGATCTTGAGCACTTTCTTCTTGTTTATTCAGTCATTTGTTTTAGTGCCTCATTGAAATAAGTCATATTTTGCTTTTTCCACAGGAGATACTGTGGCAGCCCATTCGTAAGTTTGCATTTCGTACAACATATTTCATTAAACACTATTTTTATAGTTTATTTCCTTTATTTATCATTATCACTTGCTCCCCAGATGTAGGCTCGTATTTGGATGATATGTTTGAGTTCATTCAGAAGAAATATGAAGCACGGATAGCAGAGCTGAAATTGGAGGTAGATTATTGATAATTCAGCATTTACCTGTAGGAGTATCTTGACAATTTGGTGCCTGTAGTCTTGTCTTTGTTGTCAATTCATTGAAATGTGAAGCAAATTTAATGGTGTGTTGTTTATTGTGATTTAAATCATACATGGAGCAGTATTAAGTCCATTAATTCCCTTAACGTTAATCTTGATATGTTATCTACCCAGAACACAAAACTCCAAGATGATCTGTATAACTCCCTGACTCATCAGCGAAACGCAGAGAGAGAGAATGATGAGCTGAAGGTGAGCAGTTTACATTACCTCATTCATTTGGCCTATAGATACATACTGTACATGTTTCCTTTTGCCTGACTTTACTCTGACAGTGAAGGTACAAGCAATGTGTATTCAAGATAACAGGCCTATTATGTTTTTTATTGATATGTCAATATATTGTTCTCATGTTGCTGATGTGATGACAGGTGGGGATACATTACTCCAAATGACAGAACATGTTTTTGAGAACCTCTTACTTAGTCCACAATTATAATCCATATAATGTAGGTCACCATGGACATGATGCAGAAAGAAAATATGCTGATGCAAGAGAAAGTCAAACTTCTGGATGAGAGATTTGTGCAAGAAAAGTCACGCAACATTGGACTGCATAAAATGGTAAACATTAAATGCAGCCATTATAATAATCACATAGGGGGATATTTGGTGCTTAAGTTCAAATAAGCACTTAGCATCATACATTTCAGCCTGCACTAAGCACTTTTTTGGACTTAAGCACCAGGGAGAATCCCGCCCATAGTTACTATAAATTTCATCTGTTAGTCTGTTTATATAAGCTTCAATTTAGCACACTGAACGTATTTAAAAAATGCTAGATGATGAATGTGCTGGAAAGATGCACTAATCAGATTCTCCATATGCATTAAAGGTGCAGACCGAAAAGCAGCTCTGCGAGGAAGTGAACGCTGTGAGGGACAAGGTTGTTTGTGTAAGTTTCCACAGTTAGCTGTACTGTACATGTTTCCTCTTACAACTGATGGACACATTATGAATTTACTTCTGACACCATGTTTGGATGTACAGTAGTTTTACAGAGCACACAAGACATGCATGTTCTAGGTTTACTGTCAAATCTTTATTTTACCACTGTACCACCTGGTGGCTTCCACATAAACTGAATCATGATTAGGATGAATTATACACTTATCATGACAGTACACATGGCATCAGCAGATGTGTGTATAGTGCATTATGGGCAAACTAAGGCCAGGGGGGCACTTGCGGTCTGTTGGCTCTTGGCTAATTTATCATTTAGCCAAGGTGATTTAGATTATTGGACTTATTTATCAAATTTGTTGTATGCATGACATACAAATCCCACCCTTTTACACCTGCATGTTAACTTGTCAACTGGTTGACTGTTAAAACCCGGCACGTTAGTCAAAATCTCGGGAAATCAAGACAATGATCATGTGTATTTCTTGGATCATTAGGTTACAGTACAGTTGAAAACTGAGAGGCATCTTACGGACTCCAGAACCCAGGAAATCCAAAACTTTGCGCTCGATCAAAAACTCCGAAACCTGGAGAAAGAGCTAAACGACAAAGAAGAAGCCTGGAGGACTGAGGTGAGTGACTTCAACTGACAGCTGAAGATCTTCATCCAAGATTGATGAAGGCTGAGAGTGTAGATGCTAAGAGATCTGTAATCTACTAAGATACAATGAATTTTAGAACATGATTATGATTACTAAAAAATGCAATGGAATTATGTCATATAGTATTTTTGTTGTTCATAGATTTATTTGTTCATATTTTCAGATTGCTTCACTGCAAGCAAAAGCCCACAAGAGATTGGTATGATTCTTATGATGTTTTGTTTTATAATTATTGTACACAAATGAAGGCCTCAGCCAGGGTAGTACTGTATATATGGATGGCTTTGCATTCTGTTATATGATGTTTTGTTATAATTGTGTAACACAGATGAAAGCCTCTGCCCTTGAGCGTGAACTGATGGACAAGAAGACCGAAGTGTTCTTCCTACATCACAGGTAAAGCAATGAATGCTTCATTATTACAGTACATTTATAATCTACTAATCTAATACACTGCTTCCAATTTCACTGCAGTTGTGTCCTCCTCACCAACTTGTTTTCTTCTTGTAAGGCCCGTTTAATTTCAAGTTAAAATGTATTTACATAGTACATTGTTATAGCATAATGCAGCATGCAGTATGTTTCACACTTAACTGGGCATTAAATCAGTTAATAAATTATGATACTAATAATTCTAAATCAATGTTGCTGGGAAGAGCCGTTTTGATACAGCGTAGACCAAAATGTAAAACAGCAGCCAATATAAACTGATTTTTGTGTGTTTATTTCCTTTCTATATGTTAATTTCAGATTCATTTTCCCCTGCCCCATTTAGTCAGCAAGCACTGCAGATTCACAAATTCAATCTATGCTATAGCTTACCTTAATATCCTTATTTCCTTTTTCTACCGACAGTATTCAGTAATCGTGACCAACCACACTATCAGTAGATTTTCTTTGGGTTACCAATGTCTTACTTCATATTATGTTCACTGTATGTTAAATGTCTGTGATTCGATAGCTATGTTAAAGGGTGAGCTTGAAAGCATTGCAATCACACATTAAATACAAAGATGAATTCTGATCCTGAGTTTGTTCTCTTCTCCACCTTGCAGGCTCATGGACTTTATGGACTTGGTTGCTGAACTAAGGGGAACCAAATTTGTGCCCTTGCCTCTGTACTCCCACAACCAGAAACCCGACCACAAAAGAGGTGACTGAAGCCTCTTATTGAAATGTTTTTTTTTAATTATTTGTTTGTTTTGTTTTGTGTTTTTTTTTTTTTTTTTTTTTGTACTTTGAGAGACTTTGGACAGTACAGTGTTCATGTGTTGTGTCTGACCATGTCGACTCATGTCGAAAAGTTAACTCTGTATTCTGTGTCTTATTTTTCAGTGAGAGACAACTGGCGGAACTTGCTGACACATCCCCTTCAGGTATATATACTGAAGAACTTAACAGTCTCAATGTTTACATAAACGCCCGGTTGCATCACTTTTTGTATTCCACTACTGAGTTACTGAGTTAAGTTCTGATATTAACAGTATAAAGCTGTAGTGTTTAGTAATAATATATTTGTAAATATACTTGATATTTGTTTTTCAGCGAATTCCAGAGGAATCAAGGGACTTTTTCAGAGCTGGACCCCAGTATGGCCTTTGTCAACCAGGCTAGCTTCAACCACGTCAGACCTGAGGGCTATGCTTGAATTTCCCTGATCCTTTGTGGATTCCTTCTTGAAAAGAAAAGCACATTTTTATTATTTTATAATTTGATTGGTATTAAATTTGACAAAACCCCAGCCTGATTCCGTGTTGATACATCATGTACTGTCAACCAATATCTTTAAACAGTTCTTTGCCTGATTCCGTGTTGATACATCATGTACTGTCAACCAATATCTTCAACCAGTTCTTTGAACTGTTTTAATGCACTTTACTTGAGAGGTACACCTTTTTTAAGTGTAATCATCCATGTTTGTAAAACATTTTTATTTATTATTATTAAATTAAAGTTCTTACTCAATGAAAATTGATCAGACCTCATTTCATCACTGCATTCTTTGCTTACAGTAGTCCAACTGGCATCTAGGAAAATAGACATTTCCTGCTACACTATGCACTTTGTTTTTCCCCCAGCAGAGGGCTGAAGGGAACAAACTTGATGCTTAAAGAAAAATCTGCACTCACCGGCTGTATCTCATTATTTATTTGTAACAAACCACCATGTCCACAGCAGACGCGTTTCGGCTCTTAAGCCATCATCAGTGCGTGATGCACACTAACAAGCACGCACACACACACACACACTCACAGCACACACTCTACTGCCAACCTGTTGCCTTTCTCCAGTGGATTACTACAGAACAAGCCAAATGGAGCAGAAAGAGAAGGAGAGAGAGGGTGAATATTTCTCTCTGATTCCCACTTCTCCCTGACACCAACAATCCAGTTACCGCTCCCATTCGTTTGGCCTCTGAAGGACAACAGATATCACAGAGCCCTCGCTACCAACACATGGGTAACACACACCTCCAACCCCCCAATGTCCTTGACTAGGAGTGGAGTTGTCTAAACAGAATGGGATGACTAAGTGTTCTAGTTTACTATGTGGAGTGTGGGGTGGGTGTTGGGGCGTGAGTGGTTGCCTATGGGTTGGTACACATAGTGGACAAGGGCAAGATTTCTACAGGTCTAAGCATGATGGAAGGGTAGGAGTCCACCGCTTAGCTGTAAAATACAGGTGGCGCTCCTCTGGGGTGATGGCAGCATCCACCTGGAGATGAAGGAGAGAGAGAGAGAGAGAGATATTCATTACATTTATTTTCAGAGCCCATGAAGTACTGGGTAAGAAGTAGGTAAGAACACCATAACAAAATAATACAACTATATGCAATAGCAGCCAGGACACATCCAAGATGGTGACTGAGCACTGTACTCCCCTCATCCCTCGATAATGCTAGAGCTGTTGATGGTTTGTTTGCACTGTCTAAGTTTTGACGCAGGCCTATGTGTTGGTGTGAATGTTGGCTGGGGTGTACTGTAGCTTATGTGGGTGGTTATGGCGGTGATGGAAGGAGTATGGCAGAGTGTAATGTATCAGTATTCCATGGAGTGGGGCTGAAACATGCTCTCCTTGCCCTCCCTGCAGAAAGGCATCTCTAACTCTTGCGCTACCACCCCAGAGCCTCCTCTGAGGAGCTTGCTCACTCTGCTCCAGCAGGCCTTTGACAGAAGGGCCTCCTTCCCAAGGCAAGGCAAGGGGGAGAGATACCGGTAGACACCATGTCGACTTTGACTCAGACATCCCAAGTCTCCCGGAGCGTCCAGGAGTCTACCGGATTTTTCTAGTGGCTCACAGACGCCGACTCACGCTCGAACCGAGAGGAATCTTGCGTCTTGCGCTGTTGCGGTAAAAAAAAAATCCTTTGAAGTGGAGCAGCGCAAAGAGTCGGTGATACAGAGGCGCAATAGAGAGAGAGAGTTCCCGTGTAGTATTTATGAAGATACATACCTCAACAAACGGCCTTTTCCTCTGTCATCATCTAATCGCTTTGTTAGTAAAACAAGTTTCTTAGGGCAATTGGAAATAAATAAAGCATTTAAAGAATGCTCATACATTAGGCATAGCATTGCTTTTTTAAAGACAGCTGATGAGAGTTAACAGTTTAGGATATTTTAAGTTGCAATGCATTTTGAATAGCTTGAGATAATGTAAGGATGATAACAACATAAACCTGGGCTGGTTATGGACTGTAACAATAGGCTATTATAGCCTAGAATTTATTAGAAGAGACACTGGAATACTGTATAGTGTAATATATTTTAACTTTTGGGAGGTGGGGCAGGGGACGACGACGACGACACCACCCTGAAATTTCTGAAGGTTGGGATCTCTGTTGACTTCTTTGAAGATTCAAGCACCTCTTGGCCCAATAGAAATAAGAAGCACAACAGGTCCAGCTTGCACCAGGCGGTGTGAATCTGCAACTCATGGAGCTGGTGGATGGATTGACTTCGCCCATGCATGTTCACAGGTTTGAAGTGTTGGATAAAGAGGTTTAAGTAGATACGCTCAAAGACAATAAACCCAAGGTGACGCAGGTTTCTCCTAGTAGCCTGGAACCTTTATTAGCGTGTTTCTTATGATAGCCTTCAGCAATAGACTACCCAAAGTCTTTTAGTCTGTTAGTCTGTTTGTATGGTTTACAATGCTAGTTCTATTGTATTTTAGCCTACTGTTATTTTTTATTCAGGCTATGCCTATGTCCTAATGCCTATAGGAGGGGAGAAGGTCACTCTAGGCCCAAAGACTTACTGTGATTGTAGGCCTACAGTCATGGGC
>JAODXP020005833.1:0-10703 GCA_027497455.2 Sardinella longiceps | reverse complement strand
CTTCGTTCAGTTACGTATTGCTAAGGTTAAGAGCCTCTCATTGTCCGTTCTCTACAGCACCTGGTGCTCTAATATCTGCACAGAATACTTCATCCAAAGTATTATTGCTGATAATCGTGCACATGGAATGAAAGAGCTTGCTATTTGCAATTAACAGTGTTGTTAATAACGGAGTTAGAGTATAACGGCGTTACTTTTTGCAGTAAGTAATCAATTAAATTACTTGTTCAGGCCAGTGCATGCATCTCACCGAAATGCATGAGTGCTGTGCACATACTTTTCTTTAATTAGCTGAGTTCCCGTCGTACACCTAGGCGCCGTATCGTGCAAATCAGTCGTCCAAGATCAGAGGTTTGCAACGTAGATGACAGTGCTTAGGTGTGCTAAACAGTTTGGTGACGTTACATCAAAAATAAGTTATGACAGCTCCGCCTCAACTCCGTCTCTCGGATGGACAAGCGTGTCATGATGGTCTAGGTACTCAAGCAATATGCTCTTATTAAACGCTCTAATTAAACAATTTAAAACAGAGATCCGACCATTTCTGAAAGTGAAACCTCCAAACTTCTCCAAGCTCTCTCAAAGTGTTCTCTGGCAACTGATGATATCATAGCCTTTGTGAAGCTTGCCCTCTTGCATTTTAGTACATGGCCAACCCAGACAACAATGTGCTGGAAGTCTGAAACTATTTCAGACCCATTAACCTCTATGCCATAAACAATGCACACAAATAGCCTATCAACATGAAGATTTTTTTATTTTTTATTTTATTGAATATTGATTTGTATCAATATTTCAGATAATGACTAATTTCACAATTTCAGCTTAGACCAATGAAAAGACACTTCTAGCCCTATAGCTAGGCCTAAATGCTTCCTATTGTGTGCTAAAATGGATGCCTTCATGTATTTTCTTACATTAAATCTGATGTCTGCCATATTTATTTTAAATAACTGAAAATAGCCTCCAGTTACTGTAATTTGAAGTCCTACGCAGGTAAATTCTTGACATAGGCTAGAATATGAACATATTTTAAATATTGTGGAGTAATTGCTTAAGGTTCCCTGGTAACTAGTAACTTTTACAATAGAGTAACTCAGTTACTAACGGAGTTAGTTTTCCGGAGAAGTAACTAGTAACTGTAACTAATTACTTTTTAATAGCATGTTGCACAACACTGCAATTAAACAATCACACTTTGTGGGGGCGATAGTATGGTAAGTCGGCCGTTGTTTACATGGAAGTTGTGTCATACTGTGATCGTTCAATGTCTGAACACATCTGGAGAAACAAACCCATTGTTGACTGCATTTCTTACCTGGCATGGACCTCTGCCCCCTTCATCAACACCAGCACAGATCTTGTTGTCTGTGATTAAGCCACTTCCGCCATATAGGGAGTCACACTGGGCGTTATCAATCACAGCCACCTTCACTTCCTGCAGTGTCGTTGGAGATTCTAGAGGGGGAGACAAGGAAACAGTAATGGAGAATGTTACACAGCCAAACAACACTTTCAAGACTGAGGAAGGTAACAGTGGCAATATACTGTATTCTATTTCAGACTGGGAGAAGAGCCTTTACTTAGCCATGTTTTTTTGTCATTTGAGCTTTTGGACTAGACCAATGCTTTCTACAGATAAAAACTAACTAGACCATTTGAACTAATGGCTGGATAGTAATCGTCAGAATGCTAATGCTTTGGGCATTGCACTACATTAAAAACTCTCTAAACCATTTCTAAGCCATGAACAGCGCAGTAAATATCACCACATTTTAGTGGGGAATTATCAACATCAACATCAGTGATCAAAGGAATTATAATTTTTGACCTGTTCATATATGGTGTAACGGAGGCCAGTAGCTTGGCAGCAGTATGTGTAAATCCTCATCACCCAGTTCCTTGGGCGCTTCTAACGGCTGAGTTAGAAGCTCAGGTTTTTGGCTCAGTGGTCGGGGGTTTGTAGCTTGTGGGGTGGCGGGTTTGAGTGTGGACCGCCACCAGCTACACTGACATTGGTTTGACTTTTCCCCTGTTGCTTTATAAACCAGAAAAGCACTGGGAGAGTGTAGACGCGGCTTATACATTGATTTTGCAAAATTTCTTCCGCTATATATGAGCATTTAATGTTTCATGTGGGGTTTCACCCTGATTGTCAACTTGTATTGCAAAATGCTCAATAAATAAATTATAAAAAAAAAAAGATTAAAAAAAAATCTTCAGCTATGAGGTTAAAACAGGGGGGTAGTTAATATGGTGTTAATATGTTTTTTATTTTTTTTACTTGCATAAAACACTGTCCTGCGGCTTATACACAATGCAGCTCATATGCGGGAAATTACTGTATACTGTATGCTGCAATGCCAAATCAGATGTCTCAGTAATGGTCAGCAATCAAGATCAGCCTCTTTTGGGGGTGTCCCCAGATGGGGTCACTGTTTCCTCACAATAGATGGGGCAGCTCTGGGTAGGCATGACTGGCATAGAGGCTTGTTAGACTTGGCTGGCTGGCTCAGTGGGTGGGACTATTTTTATTAAACAAATGTTTTAAAAATTAGATGTATTTAAATTCTCTTTTGGGGTGATTGTTTTTGTTCGACAAGAGCTTTTAAAAATGCATAGTAAAAGACGTTTAAGAGGATCTTGAATTCTCCATTGTGTCTTACCTCCATTGGCCGTGTTTCCCCAGCCAGTGACCCAGCTGACCACGCCCTCAGGGAAAACACTCCCACTGGCTGCCAGACACACTGGACTGATGTAGTTGGTGAAAGACACTGGCCCACTCAGCTGAAGCAGGGCGATGTCGTTTTCAAAGGTGGAGAAGTCGTAACTGGGATGGTATATGATCTGGCTCACCGTCATTCTCACTTCGTTTGGGTTGCTGCCACCCTGGTTTTGTCGACCCAGATATACTTCAAGACTGCTTGGAGACACACTGTCATAAAAAATGAAACCACAGGAAGAGTAAATCCTAGTTCCAGGGGCACGTACAGCACCAAATTCTAGGCTCTACTCTGTAATGCTCAAGCAGTGGCCATAACTCAGACTGTTTAGGCCACCGCACACCGGCTCCGACACAGTGCTGAGCACTCTGCTTCCAACATTCTATTTCATTGTTTTCAATGCAACCCCGCACACCAGCACCATCGATTGTGAATTACGATTGAAGTCTTTTTTGTAGGAGGCGTCCATTGACATCCAATGTTATTTCTCATGCTAAGGGGCTTTTTGCCGTGCGGCCGGCTTTTAGGCTTTTTGTTATGTTTGTGTTTGTCACCCGTGGTTACCTCAGGAAACACTGGGCAGCTGAGAGCACCCACTGGTCATTGATGAGGGATCCTCCACAGATATGGGAGCTGAACAAGTGCACACTGGCCTGCCACGGCCAATTTCCTGCTGGAGCATCCTGGCCCCCGACTATCCTGCTGTTGAGTGGAGCTCTACCACACACTAAGTGGAGAAAGAGAGTGGACAGAGTCAATGGAATATTTATGTGTGTGTGTGTGTGTGTGTGTGTGTGTGTGTGTGTGTGCAGGCTTTTAAGTAAGTGTATTCATCTAGGAACTGAGCATTTTTTAGTGTGCTTACATCTGTGTGTGTGTGTGTGTGTGTGTGTGTGTGTGTGTGTGTGTGTGTGTGTGCGTGCGTGTTACTTCACTTCCGTACTCACCGTTTGCCTGCCCTAGGCAACCTAAAGGAAAACATAAAACATGCTGAGAATCTGAGCAAAACATAGATCTATTATAGGACCCGCAATAAGACATAGGCCGATTGTATGACACACAGTAAGACATAGGAATACTGTATGACACACAATAAGACATAGGAATACTGTATGACACACAGTAAGACATAGGAATACTGTATGACACACAGTAAGACATAGGAATACTGTATGACACACAGTAAGACATAGGAATACTGTATGACACACAGTAAGACATAGGAATACTGTATGACACACAGTAAGACATAGGAATACCGTATGACACACAGTAAGACATAGGAATACCGTATGACACACAGTAAGACATATGAATACCGTATGACACACAGTAAGACATAGGAATACCGTATGACACACAATAAGACATATGAATACCGTATGACACACAATAAGACATAGGAATACTATATGACACACAGTAAGACATAGGAATGCTGTATGACACACAGTAAGACATAGGAATACTGTATGACACACAGTAAGACATAGGAATACTGTATGACACACAATAAGACATAGGAATACTGTATGACACACAATAAGACATAGGAATACTGTATGACACACAGTAAGACATAGGAATACTGTATGACACACAATAAGACATAGGAATACTGTATGACACACAGTAAGACATAGGAATACCGTATGACACACAGTAAGACATAGGAATACCGTATGACACACAATAAGACATAGGAATACTGTATGACACACAATAAGACATAGGAATACTGTATGACACACAATAAGACATAGGAATACTGTATGACACACAATAAGACATAGGAATACTGTATGACACACAGTAAGACATAGGAATACTGTATGACACACAATAAGACATAGGAATACTGTATGACACACAATAAGACATAGGAATACTGTATGACACACAGTAAGACATAGGAATACTGTATGACCTACATGTACTCAGAACATCAGAACAGAACATCAGAGGAATAAAAAATAGTGAAAAGCAGCCACTATATCTGCCAGTCATATCAAAGTTTCATAAATGATACACACAATATCATGTTGGCATTGCCAACTAAAAGTTTTCATATCAAGACTTAGGACTCAGAGAAGTCTTTAAATCAGTAGTACAACCTGAGGAAGCTCAATAATGTCAACGCACACACACACACACAAGACATTGTCAAGACTATGCACAACCACTAGGTGACACTAGTGGTTGCCCAATGTGTGTTGCCCAATGTGTTGCCCAATGAGTGCACAGAAAGTGAGAAAGTGTAACCAAAGGTCTATAGAACAATTTTGGTTTGAGTGTCACACAAGCCGATGAAATATTTGCCCCTTATGGTTTTTTTTTTTTTTTAAGATGAGATACTACAGGTGAAGATTGTAAGATGGTGATGGTGGCACAGTTGGTAGAGGTGCCGTTCGGCAACCGGAGGGTTGCTGGTTCAAGCCCCACTCCACCTGACCCCATCAAGGTGTCCTTGAGCAAGATGCCTAACCCCAGATTGCTCCCGGTGAGCAGGTTGGTGCCTTGCATGGTTGTCTTTGCCACTGGTGTGAATGTCAGGTATACATTGTAAAGCGCTTTGAGTGCTCGTAGGAGTAGAAAAGCGCTATATAAGTACAGTCCATTTACCATTCTGTTGTTGAGATATGTGTCCAGAATGAAACAATACATTTTTAATCTGGCTTCATCCAATCTTCAGATTTTGTATTTTGTTATTGAGATTATGATACATTTTATGGATACAGTAAATACCTAATTTGCAAACATAAATATAAAATCTCCAAAACGTGTAATAGCCTACATTTTATCTTTGTTATGATGTATGAGAAGTTTCATGGTGATATCTATTAATGCAAAATTTTATCCTATTCTACTCAATTGACTTAAGAGTGTTGGGCACAACTTTGCCCTTTTAACATGGAAAATATATATTATGTTCCAGTCCATCTACTGCGGTCGACTTTTAGTATATGATTCAGGGGGCTATTAGGACCAATAAAAAAGATTAACCGTTTATGTTGCAATTTTTTTGTCTCTTTACGTTAGATTGACTGGACTATTCTGATTGAGCAAGGTTACATGTTTGCTCAAGCAGTAAGAGGCCCCAAAAGCCGAAGCTGAAAAGTTAACTTAGTGCTAGTGTTAGTGTAGTTGAGCTAGTGACCATCATACAAATTTATTTCAAAAGTGTTGGACCCATGCTTTGATTTAGCCAAATATAAGAGTGCTGTCTTGAAAGCCTTTTGAAATATGGACAGGTACAGTTGTAAAACATGAAATTTCCACGTTTGTCATGAGTATTTCAAGAGTCCCTAGTTTTGTTTTGTTTTGTTTTTTTATAGGAAAGGTCCAAAATATTTAAATTGCTATTATCAACTATATATCCCACATATTTAACTAGGCCTATGATAATTTTTTCATTGTTATCCGAAGAGGGTTTGTATCAGCCCCTATGGACAACTGCATACAGTTTAAAACTGCATAAAGTCTTACAAAAACTTACTCTTAAGCCTTAATGCAGTTATGTAACAATAAATAAATAGTAATCAATAATCAACCCTCCTTTGATCCTGTGAGGGAAATTTGGTCTCTGCCTTTGATCAACCAGTAAATCTTACCGTAGGTGCAGAAGGTCATCAGATAAACTGTCCACAATAGCGGACTTAGCCGCTTCCTCGGAAGCATTATCTATTGTATCGGCAGTGTTCCGGACTAGTGCAGTAGTGGGTAGATGAACAGGTGAGATAAGTTATGACTGTTGTGGGGTGGGGAGTGCAGTGATGAGCAGAGGGGTTGGGCCTGCTGACCTGCAACAGGTACTGTAAGTCACACCTGTAGAAGGAAGTGCAGATACATTCTTTCCACATTATACTGATTCTATCTCTCCATCACACACTCCTGATGACTGTGTGTGTGTGTGTGTGTGTGTGTGTGTCATTATGTGTGTCTGTGCATATTGGTGTGTGTGTGTGTGTGTGTGTGTGTGTGTGTGTGTTTCTTCCTGTGTGTATGTGTGTGTGTGTGTGTGTGTTTATATCACCTTTCTGTTACTTGTTCTTTCTTTCTTTTACTTTCTGTATGTGTTTGTGTGTGTGTGTGTGTGTGTGTGTGTGTGTGTGTGTGTGTGTGTGTTCGTATTGTATGTGTGTGATTGTGTGTTTGTGTGTGTGTGTGTGTGTGTGTGTGTGTGTGTGTGAGTGTGTGTGTGTGTGTGTGTGTGTGTGTGTGTCTGCCCTCTGTTTGCTTCTGTTTCTGATAACTTATTACCTCCGCCAAGGAGGTTATGTTTTCGGTAGCGTTGGTTTGTCTGTTTGTTTGTCTGTTTGTTTGTCTGTCTATCAGCAGGATAACTCAAAAAGTACTGCACGGATTTGGGTGAAATCTTCGGACAATGTGTACTGTATATTGGGACAAGCAAGACCTGATTCGATTTTGGTGGTGATCGGTGATCCAGAACATGATCTGGAATGTATGTCTGTGACCACATTGCCTTGGCGGAGGTCTGCAGGCTGAAAGGGGCCCCCAAAAATGACTGTTTAATCATTTTAGTATTTTAGCTTACTGGTGTTTTTCAATAAAATATGACAGTTGGACAATTGCAAGTTCAAGAGAAATTATTATATTAATGGAAGTTGCTTGAAGATTATAACAATGCGGTTTATGTAGGTTTTTATGGGAGGTGAAAGGCCCCCATGCCCTGTTTGCTTGGGGCCCCCTAAGTACCTTGAAACAGCCCTGCTACTGCCACTGCTCTGCTACTGCTAATTCCACTTCCTTGAAGCTTCACACTTCCATTGTTTGTATCATTTTAGCTATACTGTGATAGCCTAATAGCTATACTGTGATAGCACTTACTGCCACCCTTTAACCCCTGAGCCATGTAACAAATAAGATTCCTTGATCTATCTATCCATCCATAGCAGCCCTTGACTGTAACTTAGCACTAATGGGAATGCTCCGGAGTTCTTTGAAGTAACCTTAAATAACTTTACTTTAGTTTGTCATCCCCTTCTAATGTATGTACTTTATGTGTAATAAACCATTATTTCAACCATTATGTCTTTAGTCTTAATTACCCCTATGAAATGCTATCTTAGTTATCGGAATTTTTCCTAATTCCACCCCTCATTTATTAAGCCCCCGGAGGAGACGGAGATCTTTATCAGACAAACATTTGATTAAAACCAATACTCCTAAAAGCTTTAACTCTTTTTGGGGGGCTTCCCATCTATCATCGAACGAAAACAACGTTATCACATGAACTATAGGGGTCCTGAGACAGACCATATTTAAGCTAATTGCTAAAGTTTTCGCTAATTTACGACTTCATATCTTTCGTCAGATCTCTCCTGAATTAATTAAAAAGGTTTGGTTTTAGTTGTAAGTAATTAAGAACATTTGGGCGGAATTTGGTAAGAGTACGATACAGCTCATAGCCTACTGTAGGATAGGCCGATGGAGCGGTAGACAGACTAAGTTGACTGTGTTAGATTTGGGAAGATTACGTCCTCCAGCCTACGTCTTAACAGACATAATTCTGCTGAGAACTCGTCCAAATTTATATTCTGATGTGACGGCAAGCTAATAGCCTAATAACTCACCAAGTAACTCACCAACTCACCTAGACTGTCCACATTGCCCACTTCACTGCTTGAACAATAAATAACTTGCTGATGAGAGATTATTTGTTACGTATGTATGTAGCATAGACATATATGTTAGAGATATTTTAGTGTATTTGTGTGTGTGTGGGTGGTGGTGGTGGTGTGTGTGTGTGGGGGGAGACCTGTCATGCACCAATGCATGATCACTATGTGTAAAATAAACAAAACAAATTACATTTCATGTCACCCAATAATAGGCCTGGTGACTAATATAGGCAATGCCACATGCGTGACCTCTTTGGAGATACCTGCTTTTCCACATTAGTGTGTGTGTGTGTGTGTGTGTGTGTGTGTGTGTGTGTGTGTGTGTGTGTGTGTGTGTGTCTGTGTGTGTGTGTGTGTACGTGTGTTCTGTCATGGGAGAATGCACCAATGCAAGATCACTATGTGTAAAATAAACAAAACAAATTACAGTTCATGTCACCCAATAATAGTGACTAATATAGGTAATGCCACTTGAGTGTGTGAGCTCTTTGGAGATACCTGCTTTTCCGCATTAGTGTGTATGTGTGTGTGTGTGTGTGTGTGTGTGTGTGTGTGTGTGTGTGTGTGTGTGTGTGTGTGTGTGTGTGAAAATTTTATCAGACTCTCATCTAAGTCACTAGAATAGACATTGCAGCGAATGCAAACACAAACAAACATGACCCCTAGCATCCCTGGTGGCAAAAGTAAATGAAACCCAAGACAAAGAGTTTACATCGTCTTCATCTGATTTTGGAGTTCAATCAATGAAACAAATTTAACCAGGGGTGCCGTGGCTCTGAGGACGAGTAGTGAGGAATAAATCTGGGGATCCAGGTTCAAGTTCGACCCAATAACATTTTGACGTCAATAACATTTTGGCTTAGCAGTTGCTAACTCCCAAGTGAAGTGTGTGTGTGCTATTTTGATAGACTGATGGGTGTGTTATTATGATTGTTGGATGTGGACGTAATGTTAATCATTATGTTTCTCATGTTCTTTTGTTGCTCTGTTGTTGAAACATTTAAAAAATGTGTGTGTGTGTGTGTGTGTGTGTGTGTGTGTGTGTGTGTGTGTGTGTGTGTGTGTGTGTGTGTGTGCGTGTGTGTGTGCTAGTGTTACAATACATGCCAGGGCTAAACAAAGATGGTGGTAGGCTGGCCTGTTCTCTCTCTCTCTCTCTGTTTATCTGTAATTCATCATCGGTCGAGTGTGCAATCCTGAACTTTCAAAGCCAAAAGTCACACACACACACACACACACACACACACACATACACACACACAAACACACACACACACACACAGAGGCACACACACACATACAGGCACACACACAGAACTAAAATTAATCTGGTTACTCTTCATTCTAGATGTCATCAGTGTGTTTGTGAGTACCGGTGTGTGTGTGTGTGTGTGTGTGTGTGTGTAAAAAGTGGAAATGAGACTCGGCGATCCCTTGTAGCCGTAAGACACTACAAACATGGATTATTTTTCTATATCTGTACGCGGTGTTGTTCATTATTTTTACATAATTTTTGTTTCTTATTAAGTTTAGGCCGTGGCTCAGTGGGCTAAAGCATCACACCATTACTCCGGGGACCTGGGTTTGAGTCCGACCCGAGGTCATATTATGATCCCACCCCATCTCTCTCTCCCACTTGTTTCCTGTCCATCTCTACACTGTCCTATCAGATTAAAGGCAAAAAGCCTAAAAAACATCTTTAAAAAAAACAAAAACGTTTAGCCCTATCTGAAGTTTGATCCCAGCTGTTACGCGCAGTGATGGGCAGTAGCTAGCTACAAGTAGTGAAGCTACTAGTTTAACTACATTTCTGAGTAGCTTGGCTGTAGTGTAGCTATTTTCTGAATCTGATAGCTTTTCAGTAGTTTGGCTACTTTTTTGGCCGTGTAGTGTGGTAGCTTTCCCACAAGCTACATTTTCAGGGCATCAGTTCACAACAGCAAATCTTTCATCTTGGCCATGCACCGAGGATCAGTTCTTACTGTACTGTGATGCATTTATTACCTGACAGGTGACATAATTCAAAAAAGTGTCCATAATGAAAATCAATTGTGTCTATCATGTGTCAATTTGATGAAGTTTAATTAAAAAATATCTTACCCATATAAAAGTAGGCTACATTCTGATATAATTAGTTACTATTGTATGCCTGATAGTTTGATCACTAATACTTGTACAATTGGTTGGATCACAGAATTTATTCATAGGCCTGAGAAGACACAAAAGAGCTTAGAGTGCTAAGGAGGCTGTGCAAACAATGTTACTCAGGTGCTCATCTGTACGGGGTGAAGTGTAAGTCCAAAACAGGGCCGCTGCTAAGGTTTTGGAGGCCCTAAGC
>JAODXP020005832.1:0-10719 GCA_027497455.2 Sardinella longiceps | reverse complement strand
GTAACCCTGCATTATATGTAACTAGAGAGACTACGCCACTTAAGGCCCCGCCCTTAAGACTTTGTGGCCGAATTGTGGAATCCCCAAAAACAGGTATATAGATATATGAGAGAAATGACAGAGACTTGTATTCCAGAAACTGAGCAATATTTATTTTTAAAGAAATAGCAAATTTAAGTTGAAACAGTCCAGTGCTTCTATAAATAACAATCTTTATTTCATCACACATGCAATATAGTTAAAACATGCATAAGCATTAGTAAAAAAAGCGTAGAAGAAGCATAGCAGAGGCAAGAAGGAGTACTGGCAGCCCAATATAGTAGCTAAGTAGGTTTAAGTCAACTATTATGCAGCCAATGACAGTGGTTACCTGGACGCAGAAGAAGAAGAGGTTCAACACAGCAACCACGCCACGTGCTTCAATATCTGAAAGTGCAACACACACAGCAAACTACCAAAGTAGAATAAGGGGTGCTCATTAACTCTATGTCTAGTTCACCTCATACAGTGTAGGAAAAGGAACCCAGCATCCCCACACCAGTACCACGTTCACGGGCTCTGTCAACACAAAGAGAGGAGAATAGAATTGAGTACACTCTAACCTAATATCAACATTAAATGGACAGCCAGTACCCAAAGCAGCGTTGTAGTAGAAATCCCTGCACAGCAAGCAACACCTTATTGCCCAGCCCCTTTCCGCAAGCAGGCAAGCATTAAGCAAACAAAATGTAACAAAAAAAAACAAAGACAGGCAAAACAGCAATGGCAACTCCTGTGTTCCAGTACTGTACCGTATATACATAAGAATACACACACGCACACACGAAGCCCCCCTCCGGATGGCAGCAAGTCGTTGTTAGTGTTTGTGATGGATGCTCACGCAGCAGCCGGACACCATAGAGGATACCCGTGACTGTAGAAAAGTACAATGCAGTTAGACCATTTCCTTATTAGCACGTTTAAACCAGTAAACAGCAAACCCACCTCATCGGGATCCCTCTTCAAGCCCCACCAAAGCAAAGTTGGAATCAGAACACGCAGCCCTGCTATCAGCCGCTTCCTGGTTTTATTCTCTGTGACCGCACTTAGCTTAATGCTTAATTAACGTGAGTATCGTCAGGTGTAGACAGGAAGTTTAAGTGAGCATGCCAAGAAGAAAAAAAGGTAAACACGGGTCCCCCCGGAAGTTAACAAAGTTACCATTTACGGTGACCTCGAAAACCAGTGAGTGACGTAGCTCACGTCACCGCGGGTTACATTCTTCCCCCCCCACTTGAAATCGACGTCCCGGCGATTTACCCTCTCGACCCACTATTATAGGGGAAGTGTAAGAAGTAAACAAATGCTAAGGCTAATACTAATCTTCACCTAGACCAGGCACCTTGAGGGCTGCAGCCCCCAAGCCTGAGCCCCCTACAGAAACAGGAAGCCGATGTGGATTAGAGTGTAGTCCTGCAGTTGGACGAATACTTCGTCGTGGACCCTCAGGGTCAGCTGCAGGGCTTACGTGGGTGTTGAGGACCTCACTACATGGATTGGCATCTGGTCTTGAGTCTTGGGTCAATAGGCCGCCCTCTGCTGTAGCTGGGCAGCTGGGTGGAGACCGAATTACCGTGTCCAACCTTGGTGTGGCTGCCATGGCAACCACCACTCCCGGAGCTGGATCCTCATCTTGTTCGAGCGTTGCAGAAGAGTGGGGATCTTCAACTGGTAAGTCTACAGGTTGTGCTGCTGGACCGAGAGGAGAGGGCCTGCTTGGTGGGATGCACTTTATTGCTGTTCGGTGTACCTGCTGTGTCTGGTTCCGGTCGTGCATGGGTGCCACTGTATACACCACTCCTCCGGGGGCAGGGGCTCACAGTATCTGGTATGCCACAGGGGACCAGGCATCCTGGATCTTGTTGCGGCCCCGCACAGAGTGGTCACGAAGGTACACCATTTGGCCAGCATCCAGCGGCGCACAGTTCACCTTCCCATCATGGCGGGCTTTTCGACTCTCTGCCGCCGCTCTCAGCCTCTCCCGCACAGTACTGAACACTACGTCCAAGCGCCTTTGGTGTTCTTGAACCCACTCACACACGGTACCTCCTTGTGGTTCGGAGATCCTACCAAGGAGAAAATCAACTGGTAATTGGGCTTCCTGTCCAAACATCAGAAAATGAGGGGATTCACCTGTCGTTTGGTGTATTGTTGTGTTATAGCTAAATACCAACTGTGGGAGGTATTGTGGCCAGTGCCCTTTCTGTTCAGCCGAAAGTGTTCGAAGTAGGTTGTGCATGGTGCGATTGAAGCGCTCGCACTGCCCATTCCCCTGAGGGTGATATGAGGTGGTGCGAGTCTTCTAGATGTTATAGAACTCACACAATTGATGAATAATAGCACTTTCAAAACACCTACCCCGATCAGAGTGGAGCCTGGCTGGAACTCCAAACCGGAAGAACCACTCTTTGATGAGGATGCTGGCCACAGTAGAAGCTCGCTGGTCGTGGGTGGGTATGACCTGTGTGAACTTCGAAAACACATCTGTTATAACCAACACCTGCTCCCGTCCATCACTGGATCGCTCTAAAAATGAAAAGTCTATGGCCAGCACCTCATTCGGCCTATTGGCCAACAGGTGGCCCATTGGGGCCCTCCCATGTGACTGGCCAGGTTTAGAGAGGGTGCAACGGGTGCATCGCTCACACCACTCTTGAATGTCTCTGGCCATTCCTGGCCAAAAACATCTTTGCCGAACCAAGTCTGCTGTTCGTTCGTTACCTTGATGCCCCTGGGAATCATGGAGTTGGCTCAGAACCTCTTCCTTTAGGGACTCTGGGAGCAGGAGTTGAAGTACTTCCTCCCCTCCATCAGGTCTACGAACCCTACGGTACAGGAGGCCATCTACTGCTGCTACTCGACCCCACTCCCGCAACAATGTTCTTGTGGCCTGAGAGAGCCCCTCTCGTTCAGCGCGGCTAGGCGAGCGCCCGGTGTTCCAGAAAGGGAGAAACTCCTTTATAGTTGGGTCCAACTCCTGGAGTTTCTTCAGATCAACCGAGGAACGACCAGGAAGAACAGTGATGGCTGCTGATGTTGCAGTCTTCGCACTTCCGGAGATGGCCTCTTGTAGCGGGGCTGGCAGTGTTATTCCAGGGAACACCCCCATTGGCACGTCCACGTTGGGGTCCAACTGTCGGCGGGACAGGGAGTCAGCGTTCTGGTTGGTACGGCCCGGCCTGTAACGAACAACAAAATTAAATGCTGCCAACTCTGCCACCCACCTTTGTTCAGTAGCACCCAGCTTGGCTGTGTTCAAGTGGCTGAGTGGGTTGTTGTCTGTCCACACAACACATTGTTGGCCCAACAGGTACTCCCGGAACTTATGGGTCATAGCCCATTTCAGTCCCAGGAATTCCAACTTCATTGAGCTGTACTTCTGTTCTGTTGGGTTCAGGCTTCGACTGGCATAAGCAACGGGCCGAATCCTCCCATCTTGTTCCTGTGAGAGGACTGCCCCGAGCCCATGATGGCTCGCATCCACTTCTAAAATGAAAGGAAGCGAAAAGTTAGCAAACGCTAAAGTGGGGGCACTAGCCAGCCGTGCCTTTAGGTCTTTGAAGCTCTCTTCACACTCCTGTGACCAGCTGTCTTCCAGGCTAGAATGCCGACCCCGGTGTCGCTTGGTTCCCCCTTGCACAGCCACCAAGCGGTGTAGAGGGGCTGCCAGCTTTGCAAACTTCTCAACGAAGCGTCGGTAATAGCTGGCAAAACCAAGGAAGGATCGTAGTTCCTGGGTATTTCTGGGCCTTGGCCAATTGGACACAGCAGAGACTTTCTCCGGATCAGTAGAAACGCCATCAGGAGAGATGAGGTGCCCTAGATATCGGACTTCCTTCTGGAAAAAGCAGCACTTTTCCAGCTTAGCCTTTATTCCCTCCTTTTGTAACCGTCCAAGCACCAGCTCGAGCCGTTTCAGGTGTTCATCTGCATCAGAGGAAAAAATTATGATGTCATCCAAAGGGCACAACCCAAAGGGCATTCTGTTAAACTCGAATAGCCCAAAGGGTGTGCAAAAGGCTGTTTTGGGGCGATCACGTTCAGTCACTGGGATTTGGTGATAACCACTGGACAGGTCGATGGTGGAAAACCACTGCGCCCCCGACAACGAGTCCAAAGTCTCCTCAATGCGAGGCAGTGGAAATGCATCTTTGCGTGTCCGGATGTTCAGCTGTCGGTAGTCGACACACATTCTCAAGCTGCCATCTTTCTTCTTCACCAGCACAATTGGGGAAGCAAAGGGGCTGCAACTCTCTCGAATAACCTGGCTATCAAGTAGTTGACGGATATGGGCCCTAACAGCCTCATAATCTGAGGGAGGAATGCGCCTAAACCTTTGCCTCACAGGCCGATCATCAATTAGAGGGATGTCATGTGATAACAGTGTAGTGCACCCCAGGTCACTTTCAGATGCCGAAAAAACTGAGGCGTAACGGCTCAACAAACCCCTAACATTCTCCTGCTCTGGCTGGGTAAGCATAGACAAATCTAGCCCTTGAATTTGCTGTAATACTGGATGGCACCCACTTAGCTGAGTATGGACAGAGGCAGTTATCCCCTCTGGTTTGTCCCCCCTCCCAACTGACCAATCTACAGGCCCAACCTTCTCTACGACCTCTGGGGGCAAGCTGACGACCTGTGCTGGGGTCAGAACAGCAATTGGACAGCGTGGGGGCAGGGTGGCTGCAGCATTATTAACATTCAAAATGGGAACATATACTGTGCCACTACGTACACTAAGGAGAGCAGAAAGGGGGAAAACTCCACTGGGTAGCTGTTGCGAGGAATTAGGGGACTCCAATAGAACATAACCTGGGTCCCTACACAACTGCTGAGCACAGGTTGCTGCAACAAATTTAACTGAACCACCAGGGATGTGGATAGCCTTTCGGCCTCTTACCTTTGCCAAACCAGTAGAGCGGGGGACAGTGATTTGGGCCTGCTGGCATAACTGAAAGGCTTCCCTCCAGAGGCTAGACTCTGGGCCGGCTGTTGGACTGTCAAACAGAGTGGGGCCATGCTGAGTAAACAATTCAACATAACATTCCTTTATTACATTCATTCCCAATACCCCTGGTGGACTGTGAATATGGGGCCCAGGGGGTCCCTAACCACCAGCCAGCCTCGCTTGGATAAAGTTTTGCCTAACACCTCAACAGTTAACTCCACATACCCCACATACGGTATTTCAAGCCCATTGGCTGCTTGAAGCTGCAACCAGTTACAATCCTTAAGCTGACCCTGTAAGTACTGTCGAAAAAAACTCTCATGCACAGTGGAGACCATTGACCCTGTGTCTAATAAACAGTTCACCCCAACCCCTCCCAGTTTTACAGTTACTATAGGACACTGACCTATCAGGGATGAAACAGACTGGCTTACCGGGACCGGTAGACTGGGGCCAAGGTTGCCTTCCAATGGTTGGCGAGGCACGGTACTGGCTTGGGTAACTGTGGTAGGTGGGGGTGGCATTAGAGCACGGTCGTTATCACACTCTCGTGCGTAGTGGCCTGGCTGATGACACCTGCGGCAGATGACTGGGTTCGGATGGCTCTGCCTCAAGGGGCGCTGTGGGACTGCTAAAGAGGCAATGCTTTGGGTGAGTTGATTAATCTGCTCTTGTTGTTTTAAGAACATCTCTTTAAGTTCTGACAATTCAGTGCTGGGTCGCCCAGGGGGTGTTGCATCCACTTTATGTGTTGGCCTAGAATAATGCATGGCACACAACGAAGGAACAGAATAACTCCTACTCCTCCCACAATCACGGTAAGCGTGCTACGTCATTTCCTCTCTCATTCAGACTCAGATTGACACGCTAGTGCCACGCTAGTTGTGAGCTCATAGTTTTTCATCCTAAATCTACCTTATTTTAGCCCTCAACTTAACGCTAGATTTAATTACTGTCCTTACAACTTGTTCTGTCTGCACCATGTCCTCTCCTTCCTCCTCTACCCCTATCCGTTGTCCGGGATGTCAAATGTTTAGTTACTCGTCAGCCTCCTTTAGTGGTACCGATACTTGTAACAACTGTAGGAAACTAGCTAGCATGGAGGCAAGGCTATCCGTGCTGGAAGCCCGCTTCCTCACGTTAGCTGACATCATTAGGCTAGAAGACCGCATCCACACGTTAGACAAGCTAGTGCCAGTTAGCAACTCAGCCCCCTTAGCAAGTGTGGATGCACCAGTTGCGAGCTCATCCCCTAGAGAGCTAGAACTAGCTAGCGAGCCGGCAGCTTCTCCCCCGCAGCGGGATCAGGGTCGTTTTGTCACGGCTAGGCGCAGAAAAGCCGGCAAAATAAACCCCACTGCACTCCAACCACCACCGCTTCACCTATCTAACCAATTTAGTCCTCTGAGTGACTCACCGAGTAACTCTACCAACCATAAAACTCTGGTGATTGGCGGGTCGTCAGTCAGATATGTGAAGCTAGAAACGCCCTCGGCCATAGTCACTTCAATCTCAGGGGCCAGAGCTAGCGACATCGAATCCTATTTAAAAGTACTGGAGGCTAAACGTAATGTTAGGTACTCTCGTATTGTTATCCACACCGGTGCTAACGATGTTCGGCTTAGACAGTCGGAGATCACCAAAATGAGTTTTATGTCCCTGTGTGGGTTGGCACAAACGATGTCTGACTCTGTAACTTTCTCTGGTCCCCTACCTCTTAACCTCGGGGAGGAAATAAGCAGCAGAATTTCCGACCTGAACCGATGGCTGTCTAAATGGTGTGCCGATAATAACGTGGGGTTTATTGACAACCATAGGTCATTCTGGGGAAAACCTGAACTTATGAATCGAGACGGTCTCCATCCCTCGCGGAGGGGAACCGGTCTCCTTTCTAGGAACATCGACCGGCATCTAACCGCGGCATGTTCCTGATATACCAGAGTTTGGTTCAGGTGGCAGGATTACTGTCTTACACAGTTCCCTGCCGCGTCGCCGTGATATTAGCAGAAGTCAGGTCCCCTTAGGGAGAGTGTCCACGAGATATAGAGGCATTAACCATAGTAACCTCATACACATAAAACCAGAAGCAAACTATAAGCATAGCCAACAGTCAAAATTGAAGTTTGGCTTGTTGAATACTCGCTCACTCTCGTCAAAATCGACGCTAGTAAACGAACTCATTACTGATAATCATATTGACATACTCTGCCTCACTGAAACCTGGCTAAAACCAGACGAATACCTATCGCTAAATGAAGCCACTCCCCCCAGTCATTCAAACTTCCACACACCGCGCCAACGCGGGCGTGGAGGTGGGGTAGCCACTATCTACAATTCTAACTGCAGTATGGCTCCCAAGCTCGAACATAAGTTCAATTCTTTCGAGGTACTCGTCCTCAACCTTATTCAACCTGGAGCTAAGCCATTAACTATTGTAACATTGTATAGACCTCCAGGGCCATACACTGAATTCCTAACTGAATTCTCTGACTTTATATCCACATTAGTTGTTAAATCAGATACAATAGTCATCTTGGGTGATTTTAATATTCACATGGATGTTGCACACAACAGCCTGACAGCTGCATTCCAATCTCTTATTGAGCACATTGGCTTCTGTCAAAATGTAAATGCACCTACACATAAAGACAACCACACTATCGACCTTGTACTAACTTATGGTACTCAAGTAGAACAACTTACAATTGCACCCCAACCAACATTGACTGACCACTACCTTATTACTCTAGAAATACCAGTCGACCATGTAGCGCAAAATGTGACCCACTACTACACTAGAGGCATAACGCCTAAAACCACTGACGATTTCATTGGAAAAATTCCTGACCTTACACCAACACGCTATGATAGTCCTATCCCATCACCAACACATATCGACCAATTTACTGATCATGTTATGAACACATTACATTCAACACTTGACTTAATTGCTCCACTTAAAAAGAAAACAAGGAAGGTAGAAAAAACTGCCCCTTGGTACACCACACATACACGTACATTAAAACAGGCTGCTCGCAGACTAGAAAGGAAATGGCTCAACACTAAACTCGAAGTATTTCACATTGCCTGGAGAGAGAGCCTGAAAGAATACAAGACTGCACTGAACAATGCTAAAACAGCTTATTATTCCTCGCTTATACATGAACACAAAGACGATCCAAAATTCCTCTTCAACACTATATCAAATTTGACAAAAAGTAAGACTGAAGTAACTCAGTCCATTCCAAGTCACCTCAGCAGTGACGACTTCCTGAATTTTTTCAATGAAAAAATTGAAACCATACGACTTAAAATTAGCAACATGCCTACAGCCTCTCTACTAACTACTGATAGCTGTAGCCAACCCGTAGCATACCTTGACTCCTTTATGCCCACTGATATATTAGAAATTTCTTCTCTCATTACTAAAGCAAAGGCGTCAACATGCCTACTTGATCCTATTCCTACTCACCTCCTCAAGGC
This sequence comes from Sardinella longiceps, assembly GCA_027497455.2. NCBI lineage: Eukaryota > Metazoa > Chordata > Actinopteri > Clupeiformes > Clupeidae > Sardinella > Sardinella longiceps. The sequence continues at coordinate 2,249 of JAODXP020005832.1, read as the reverse complement.
AGCCTTTACACCGCTAGCTGAGACATTACTTGAAATTATCAATAGCTCACTCCTAGCGGGACATGTACCAACTACTTTCAAGACATCAGTCATTAAACCATTGATTAAAAAAACAAACCTTGACCCTGATGTTCTGGCTAATTACAGACCTATATCCAACCTTCCTTTTATATCCAAAATTCTAGAAAAAATTGTGTTCAAACAAATTTGTCGCTTCCTAGACGAAAACAAAATCCAGGAAGTCTACCAATCAGGATTTAGAGCTAATCACAGCACTGAAACAGCCTTAGTTAAAGTCTTCAACGACCTCCTTCTTTCCATGGACAATGGTAATGTATCCATATTAATCTTACTTGATCTTAGTGCAGCTTTTGACACCATTGACCACGATATCCTACTACACAGACTCGAACATACGATAGGCATTAGAAATTCAGCACTAGCTTGGTTCAAATCCTACCTCACTGATCGATACCAATTTGTACATGCTCACAACGTCTCATCTTATCATGCTAAAGTTAAATATGGCGTTCCGCAAGGCTCAGTACTGGGCCCCCTACTATTCTCTCTATATATGCTACCTCTGGGTGAAATCATTAGGAAACATGGCATTGCATTTCACTCATACGCAGATGATACACAGCTTTATCTCTCTATGAAGCCTAGCGACTGTACTCCGACAACCAAACTTAATGCCTGTCTTGAAGACATTAAAGTTTGGATGTCAAAAAATTTCTTATGCTTGAACTCAGATAAAACTGAAGTTATGATGATTGCCTCTAAACAACTGAAGGACACCTCGCTTCACCATCATAGCTCACTTAGCAGTCCTACACTCTCATTTAGCTCACAAGTGAAAAATCTGGGGGTACTTATTGATCAAGACCTCTCCCTGAATAGCCATGTAAAGCACATTTCTAAAACATCATTTTTTCACCTTAGAAACATTGCTAAGGTTAGGAAGTTCCTGTCCTTTGAGGATGCTGAAAAACTTATACATGCATTTGTTACCTCCAGACTCGACTACTGCAATGCTCTGTTCTCAGGGTGCAGTAACACCTGCATTAAAAGTCTACAGCTAATCCAAAATGCAGCAGCTAGAACACTCACTAGAACTAAGAAATATGAACATATTTCTCCCATTCTAGCATCTCTACACTGGCTTCCTGTCAAAAGTCGAATTGACTTCAAAATCCTTCTCATGACGTATAAGGCACTTAATGGCTTAGCTCCTGCATATATTACAGATTTACTTGTTCCATACCATCCAGCAAGACCTCTGAGATCTCAAAATGCTGGCCTCCTTGAAAAAGTGACCATATCTAAAACTACAATTGGGGGAAGAGCTTTTGCCTATCGAGCACCTCTTCTATGGAATTCTATTCCTCCCTACATTCGCGAAGCGGACACTCTCAATACCTTTAAGTCTAGACTTAAAACCTTCCTTTTGACATTTCCTATAATTAGGAGTGGGCCATGGCATATCACCACTCCTCTTGGGCTTTCTTGGGAGGGCTACCTCTGCTGTTTTTCCAAGGCGGCCACTGACCACCCCCTTCTGGGTTGGTGAGATGCCATGTACCATACCTTAGTTATGCTGCGATAGCCTAGTGCTGCCACCTTCTGCACACTTGCCATCCTGTACAACCCTCTTTCTCCTCTCTCTCTCTCTCCCTCTCCTCACTCTAGCTAGATTATATGACACATATCATGAAGTGATATCCTCCTAGATTGGCCTAATCCTCTTGTTTCTGTTTCTCTTTGTTTCTCTTGCCTCCTCTGCCCCGACGCACTGGCTGAGTGATGAACCTCCCGTACCTCCCTGCCACCAACCCTACCCCACTACGGATGCTGACCAACCTCCCCGGAGCCACACACCATGACCATCCCCCTTTTCTCTGAGGCCCGTGATGGAACTGGCCTGATGGCCCCCTGATGACCACTACTTAGATGGCGACCAACACCCAATGAACTCTGATCCCACTCCAAATACTGACTAATCCCACACTCCAACTACTGACTCCATCCCTTGGCCCTGACTGTCGCACAAACTATGTGTATATCATCTCTGACTACATTCAGTACTCATACTGTTTTGTGTTAACCATGGTCAATCTATGCATCAGACTTTACGGATACTTTATTAGGCCCCAGGCAGGTAGGCTGAGTCCATGAGGCGTGGATCTGCCCAAGGTTTCTTCCTACATAACAAACTATTTACAAAGCGAGGGAGTTTTTCCTTGCCCCTG